>JXCR01016348.1:301747-329596 GCA_002079205.1 Phalaenopsis hybrid cultivar
CATACATACATGCATGCATACATACATACATGCATGCATACATACATACATGCATGCATACATACATACATGCATGCATACATACATACATGCATGCATACATACATACATGCATGCATACATACATACATGCATACATACATACATACATACATATATCTATACATACATACATATATATATACATACATACATATATATATATATATATATATATGTATAAGTGAGTATTAAAAATTAAATGTTATTTGTGCAAATACATAAAAAATTTGATATTTATCTAAATCTTTTTTTATCAATAACAAATTTTATTACTATTAATAGTATTTATGGTTGAGAAATTTTTCAGTGATTTTAGTTTTCCTCAGGCTTGAGATTTACTTAATTCTTATGTTTTTACATAACTAACTAAATTTTAATTTTTACATACATAGATACCTATATATATACAAACATACATACATATATATACATATGCAACAAGATAATGCCATCCTAATAATGAAGCAAGGAGGGGACAAGTGCTCCTTTTATTATACACAAAAAAAAGGGGGGATTATGGATAGATGAAAGCAACAATACGGCCATGACATTGAATTATCAATTTGGGGCTCACTGGTTATGATTATTAATTAATATATAATTGTTTTTGCGCATATTGAACATTATAGATTAATGAGCTTAGTAGTGGTGAATTTAAAAGCGGTGAAGCTTTATTTCAGGCTAATGTAGACAAAAATAAGACATTGTGGTATAATATCACTGATAAGTAAGGTCTTCTCAAAATGAAGAAAATTAAATTTTTTAAATGAAATTATTGTGATGTCACACATAAGACATGAAGGAACACAAATTTAGTAGTATAAATGAGATGTATCCCAAAGTGTTTTGCAATTGAATGAGATGCAAATGCTAGTTAATGAAGCTGAGTTGAGGATAAAAAAATCTTTATGAGTATATTCCATACTTCATTGTCTAAGTGTTCATGGTTCATGTATTTCTACGCGTTGTTTTGTCTGAAGCAAGGATTTAAACTTTAATATACGTTCACTTAGGAAAAAAAATGATATGAACATAGGAAAAGAAACTATATTATACACTTGACACTTAATTGGAGAATGTATTTAATATGCAAAATTGAGAGCAACTAGATGGTGAAATTAGAAGCTGAGCTCGAGCCGGCTAACGAGTCTGACTCACTAAGACCGACCCCTCATGAGTTTGGCTCACGAGAGAATGTATTTAATATACTGCTCCATTGATGATTTCTGCAAGCAAAGCTGAATGTGATGCCGAAAATCACTTCTCTTGCTGTGCGGTACAACTCCATTCGCTAAGTTTATGAATGTACCTGAGGCAATATCTTCAGTTGTTTGCTCAAATTTTTTTCACTTTATTGTTATTTTTGTCTTAGATTAGCTATCATCCATGTACTTTTTCTTTTTTTATTATGAAGAAAACATAAGAATTTCCATTTTTATACAGTATCACTGATCCATTATTGAAACTCCTATCTCACTTAACAATGAATGGAAATCCCAAATTTCTGCCCTGAGAACATTTCTGAATAAACAATGGAAAGGTTAGGTTTTTGACTTAAAGCAAACCTTTAACATGTATTGGGTCCACTAAGTTCTCAACTGCTTGGGGTAATCTCCATATAATTGGAGATGATGGAATCTTTCTTCATGTAGCACTGGTAGAGCTGGCAAATGTCTTTTATGTGTAAATATGAAAGTTTAGATGTGAGATATGTAAATACATAAGAAATGTGTGCTATGTATGTAAATGCCCTTGAAATGTATGGATAGAAGAAGATTTCTTTTTGTTTTTTAAAAACATGCTGCCAAATATTTTTTAATTCTTTCTTTCAGATAGACTTCACAAAAAAAAAGGTCTTTTGCACCTTTTATCATGCATTTGAAAGCTGTGCTAGCAGAATCATTTGACGAAATCACTGCATGAATGAAAAATAAAATAAAACAAAAAGAAGTAACCGTGCTTCTAAAGACAATAGTACACAAAAATTTACATACATACCACTCAATTCTTATGTATTTTATTTAACGCCTAAAATTTAATTTTAACTTACATGTCACATTACATATGCAAAAATACTTCATATGCTTATGATGCCGTACATTTTGTGATATAGCAAGCGCTATGAGTAGCTTATAAATCAATTTTAGAGTTTTATTAGCCGACGATGATTTTCTGGAAATATATTTTTGATTTCATGATGATAATTATTTGCAATGTCTTTTTAACTCTTTCATTTTTTTTTTTTGTAATGAGCTAGCTTTTACTTGATCAATTTTTGCTATATTTTATCTTTTTTTACGACTCACTTGACTGAATTTTCAAGCTAACTTGTTGATATGATTACTAGAATGACTTCAATGGTAGAGCAGAACACATATTTGTTAATCGTGTTTGAATATGGTGGATATGGTGGAAGTAATATACATTTGGTTGTATATAGTAGAAGTAATATAAATTTGCTGTATCGAGGATTGAAGAAGTAGACTAAATCTAAGTTCTGTTTTGGTTCATACAATGTTTCTTGGTGAACTATCAATTCAATAATCGATTATGTTTACTAATCTACATGGCATATAAAGCATTAATCAACTGGAACAACGCAAGAACATGAAGGTATATAGCTGATAAAAAAAATATTATGTGCAAGTTATAGATAAATTAGATGTGAACAATTTTTATGCGATTTAACTGTTCTTTATACAACCTGATTACTATGTATTTACGTATCCAACACCTAAATTTTGCTTTGGCAACTGTTTCACTATATTATTTAGATTTGGTAACTTCTTAAAGTGGAATAAGATGGTCTGCAATGGGAGTAGGAACTATGGTTGACATTAAAATATTAAGACAATACCTCTTTATGGGAAGCTCGTCATTTACATAAATATCATTTAAGTAGAAACTTCTTTTCCATGAATATTCCATCTTTGTCTTGACACATTTGAAGTGGATATATTTCATAATAAATATGGACTAAAGAAGAACAGTTTTCTTACGCATAGACCTATAGAAATATACATAAACAAATTAAAACACAGCATATATTGATGAACCCTTAATTACATCGATCATATTTCATAATATACCAAATATATCAAAACCAAAATTACACAAGTAATATCAAAAGCATAGCAAGGATAACGAAGAGTAATGTAATTATGGTTTTCATAAGGAATTTTTATTCTACAAGATTTCTTTTCTTTACCATCTCTTCAATCAATGCTCTTTCAAAATGCTCTTGATCAGAAGATCCGTTATCCGTTTCATCAATCCATTTAAAATGGTGATCGGCATGTTGTGAAAGATTTTTTGGATACATGCACAATATTCTTGCACGATTCTCGCCATTTTAGTGATGAACATAACATTTTAAATTACAATCATAATGAACTTCGCGAAGTCTGATGTCTTTGAGTTTAAAGATTGACTTGAATTCATCTTCTGTGATAAAGTGACAATAAAGTTTTTTTAAGAAATTACTTGAATCATAAAACATCTGCTATTTAAAATTAGACAACTTACTCTTCTTAGATTCATACAAAATTGCAAAGAAAACAATTAGCAAGGAAGCTAAACTTCACAAAATATGTAATGTATACTTCTGACATTCCATGCAATCTAAAAACCCAAAAAATATAAGAATTAAGTGATCATTTTTTTGCACATGTAAGATTGTATAAATGTAAAAAATTGAAGTTCTGATTTTAGATATGCAAGTGCATTTGTATTTGTAGTTACTCCACCTAAGCTTATATTTTGGGCAAATGGCAAAGTAGTCATGTTCATTAGGACACCAGAGAAATCACTTGTAACAAAGATAATGCCACACTTTTTGAATGTAATTACTGCGATATATGAAAGCTCATCAAAAGAATGAAAATCACGATTGAGTTAATGATCATGATGCATAACTTGAAGATCAATATATCAACAAGAATAGTGCCACACTTTTTGAATATAGATTTAAAGTTATGCATACTTAGTTATATGTCGGCCTAAAGTTGATTGGTCGGACAAGAAGCCTCCTTATCAATTCTTTCATCCTTGAGTCCAAAAGAATATGAATAAAAGTGCCGGTTAGCTTCCTTTTAAAAGAAAGGACGGGATTAAATAGAACATCATCAAAACATTCGCAAAATTAGTTGTGCTACCTTTCAAAATTGAATCATTGACGATAGGTCCAGGTGAAGGGAGGGCAAGTGCATTTTTTGCTTCAAGAAAACTCTGAATCTCGAACCTCCATTTTTTATTAGATCTACTCAAATTAACTTCCTCGGTGCAATAGGATTGTAAGGTAAAAAAATTGTGCAGCAGGCATAAGACATATGAAAAAAAAGATTATATATATAAAGAACAAGACAACACACGCCTATTTATAAAAGGAAGTATTGACTCTCGATCTTACTTTTCTATTTCCAAGCTGTGAATCACACTGGAATATCAACATTTTCATTTTTATTTTGTAGTTCTTCTCGTAGTCTCAGATCGAAAAGATCAGAAAAACAAAAACCGAGGAACTATATATATATAGCCTGATCGAGAACTTAAGTAAGTCGAAAAGCGATTTTAGGCATACACCGGTCTGGAAGACCAAATAATAGAATCAGTCGACCATATTGGGTCGATTGACTTTTCATCTAGAGCTGAGAAAGCAGTGTCATATCCACACACTAACAAAGGAGCGAATGAATAGAAGGCGAACGAGCCACGAAGTTGGTGGTGGTCATGCCCTAATCACGAGCAGCCAACTTAATTCTCTCATACAAAACTAGCCCTTAGATCAAGACACCCCAAAGAATCGGTCGACCCAAAACAGGTGCTCGATACCAAGTTGTCAAGACCAAGCTCCATGATCTAACAATCCAAGGTTGATGTCAGGCGGCTCAAGTAGAATGGAGGCGACACTGGTATCCCATGGTAAATAAGTATCTCATATTGAATGAAAAGGAGATACTGAATGAAAATTATTATGACGAGTAACAAGTGTACTTGGTCCACCCGAGAACTCTTTTGTCGGGATTTTTTTATTATTCAAAATAATACAATGGTCCTCTCCACAAGGTTTCAAATCCTTTAAATGCGAGGTACTGTACAATGGAAGAGGGGAACTCTTTCTTTTGATTTTATAAAGGAATCTTGTTCAAACCTTCGAGAATCTCTTTTTGTAGAATTTCTCTTTTCTTTTCTTGCATGCGTTCTATACATTGGGTGTGATTCTAAACCCTAAAAGCCCTAAACCCTAAATCCTAAAAGCTCTGAACCCTAAACCCTAAACCCTAAATCATAAACCTAAACCCTAAACCATAAACCCTAAGAACCTAAACCTTAAACCCTAAACTCTAAAACCTAAGCCCTAAAATTTGAAACCCTAAAAACCCTAAAATCTAAACCTCTAAACCCCTAAACCCTAAAACCTTGAACTATAAACCTTAAACCATAAACTCTAAACCTTATCAAACCCTTGAACCTTAACAAAACCCTAAACCCTAACTCTAAACACGAAACACTAAACTCTGAACGCTAAACCATAACTCTAAAAACTAAAACCTAAAAACCTTCAACCCTAAAACTCTAAAAACTTTCAACCCTAAAACATAAACACGAAACCCTAAACCACAAACCCTCCCTAAACCCTAAAAGCCCTAAATCCTAAACCCTAAATCATAAAGCCTAAACTCTAAACCCAAAACACTAAGAATCATAAATCGTAAACACTAAACCATAAATTCTAAACCCTAAACACTTCAACCAAAACCTTTAGACCCTAAACCCTAAACCACATAAACCCAAATCCCTAAACCCTAAACCCTAAACCCCAAACCCCTAAACCCTAAACCCTACACCCTAAACACTCTAAACACCCTAAACACTCTAAACACCCTAAACTTTCTAAAACCTAGACCCTAAACACTAAACTCTAAAAAATCCATAAACCTTGAACTCTAAAAAAACCATAAAGCCTAAACTCTAACAAACCCCTAGACCCTGAACACTGAAATCTAAAAAATCCATAAACCTTAAACCCTAAAAAAACCCTAAAGCCCAAACCCCAAATCCCAAACTCTAATACTAAACCTCAAACCCTAAATCCTAAACTCTAATCCTTAAAAACTAAACCCTAAACTATAAACCCTATACCTTAAACCCTAAAAACCTTACACCAATATCCCCAAACCCTAAAAACCCTAAAAACCCTAAACTCCAAACCCTAATCCCTAGAACCCTAAACCTTAAAACACTAAACCCTGAACCTTAAACCCTAATGCCCTACTGCCATAAACCTTAAACCCTAAAACCCTAAACCCTAAACCCTAAACCCTAGAACCCTTAACCCTAAACCCTAAACCCTTAGTCCTAAACCCTAAAACTCTAAAGCCTATGCCCTCAACCCTAAAACCTTAAATCATGGAATTATCTCCTCATTTAAAAGGGAGATAGTACAATATGATTATGCTACATTTTTACCCCTACTTTAATGGGTCCATATTAGGGTATTTCATGTATTTTATATGGATAAGCCCCTCATCCGATTGCTTTCTCACTTGGTTGGCTAGACTTAATTGACTTTAGGTCAGCAAGATCCGCTTTATAGGTTGTGTTTGGGTGATTTGGTTTGACTATTTGATAAGACTTGATTGTTGATCATTGACATTTGATTAGGGGCCTTTGAGTGCCTCTGTAATTGTTGGAGATGCTCAGAGACTAGATCTTCCTTGAATTGACTTTTCTATGATGATTAGCTCAAATGTCCTTATGCAGCGTCATGTATGAATGACTCTTTCTTGTATCCTCCAGTTGTATTTTATCTATTTCGTGATTCGATCGACTTCGACCTTATTAGTTTTGGCTTGGATAATTTCTTTTTGTCAGACAAATGAGTTTCATGGTCTCTATTGATGGACCCTTCTTCATTGTACTTTTTTCTTCTAAACTGTTAAATTTTCTCAGGATGAATGCAAACACATATTTTGTGTGTGTGTGTGTGTGTGTGTGTGTGTTTGTGTGCGCGTGTGCTGTAGAGAAATGAAGTGTAATCAGATATATTATTTCATTTCTCTACAACAATTGATTACACTTCATTTCTCTACAGCAATTGGTGAGTTGGTTCGTTCTAACCAACTAGGTTTGATGTACCAAGAACAAAGAGTGCATTCATCCATGATATAATAGTTGAAGGTATTGTTTCCCACCCTGTGAAATCGTGAATTCGAATCACATATATTGTGTTTCAACTCGATTTTATCCAAAAAAAAAAAAAAAAAAAAAAAAGCAAACTTCATTTCAAACGAANAAAAAAAAAAAAAAAAAAGAAAGCAAACTTCATTTCAAACGAAGCCCAAAGCCCAATAATCAAAGTGGTATTACTATTATTGAAGATACATGGAACAAACAACACAAATACTAAGAAAGCAACTCAAAAGAGTTTAGAGGCATAAATTTAATTCGGTTTAACAAGTTCTCGCTCCAATTCCTCGGCTTTATATTTTCATCCGATACAAAATTTAATGCGACGTAACAAGTTTGCCGGACCATTAGTTTTAGTTTTAGATTTAAGAATTCTAAAATTTTATCCAAGTTAAATAATTTAAACAAAAACACCTACGATTAAAAGCTGAGCTTTCTTTGCTATAAGATGTCTTCCAGAATTTGTCAACCGGGGCAGTTTATTCGTACCTAATCATATGTTTCATCTCAAAATGCCTCTTTGCGGGACTACAAAATGATATCCATCAAATGATTCAAATCAATATATTAAGTACGTTCCAAGTAACACATCTCAATATTTAAACTTGCGTTTCATACAACATAAACTACACCGCAGAAAAGAAAATATTTTTCAAGCTATACATTATAAATTGCAGTCATCCTCCGGAGCCAAAAGATCAATCAGGGAGCGTTGGTAAATATCCAGCTTCTGCATCCTTATCAACAAATGCCCAAATCTTTGTAATAAACTTCGCCTGCCGAAGTGGTGGTGGCCACAGCACAAGTGAAAATTTCTGCACCAAAAAGTGCAGAAAGCTATGATTTCTTTGGTGTTCTATTTTTTAAAGACATGACTAGTTTCTGTCTCTCTCCTTCCACCTCTGCAAATCGTAGACTTAGCTGGGTGTATCTATTATGCATCTCTTGCAGTTCAGTTTCTACAGCAGCATTTCTTTTTTTTAGCCCAATCATGTCTTTTATTAATTCATTGATGTCTTTGAAACTCTGAAGAATTGACTCATCATCATTGTGTTGCTTTAGGAATGAGCTGAAGAAAATCAATGCAAAACACAATTAATTGAGGGTTCCGTCTCAATAACAGGATTGCTAAATACATAATAAAAATGGATAGGCGCGAGTAGAAATTTCATGTGGTCTCTATGCAGTCCCATAGATTGGAACTGTTGCATATAAGACACTAAATAGACTATGAAATACAAGGAATCATATGCCAGACACTAACAAACTGTTTGAGATCACTTTTATTTTTTTTTTCGACTTTTTATTTTTTGTTTAGTTTTGTTTATGTTTTGATTTAAAACAACATGTTTGTTATGATATATCATGCTTAGTAGACAAAAAATACAAGTGTTACCAAACAAGCCCTAAAGATTTCAAAATATCATAAATTAATTGAAGTTGGAAAGGAGTAAATCGAAGTTTGAAAGGAGCAAATCGCAACTTGAAAGCCAAAACGTAAACAACTAAAATAAATGAGTTATTATAAGGATCAAGTTATGTGGTTCTACCAGAATGCGAGAATGAGATTACATGAATAACATGACAATTTACCTCTGGAAATGACTTCCTGATTTCTTTACTTGTAATGCTTCTGCAAGCTCGAGCTCCAAAGCCAGTACCCTCTCTAATGCATTTCCATAACTAGTGAGTTTTTTATATGTAGGGAAAATACTTCCCAATTGTTCATTTGCCTGGAAAGTATCAAGGCCATAAGATAAATTTGCAATGTTAAAAGAAATGAAACGCCCTACGTCAATGAGTTCAATATCAGGATCTAGTCCATAATATTACTCAGAGCTAAAATAACCATACCATATCTAATTGTAATAATTCTCTATGTAGATCTTGAAGATCAGCATCGAAGTGATCCTCTTCCAATTGAAGCTCAGATGACTGGTTCTCATCTCTCAACCTTTCCAACTGCATGCATGGTGAATGGTGGGTGCATCACAAAACAAGATTAAAACTCAATCCTAACGTTTTAAGTTAAATTTTTTTCACTCCAAAAATTAATATGGCTATAAACTAGTTTTCATAATTAAATTTTGTTTCACAACTGAAACATCTGGTTCACAATACAAACCATACAAAGATGGATTTCTATTGATGGCCTCTGAACCATCATATTACTTAAAACAGAAAAATAACTAAACTATCTTCCCTAATGCTAGTGAATAGCTAAATTCAATGTAATGATTGCTGCTACTGTTGTCCTAAATGATAGCTCATGTGAACGCGTCAAAGCATGAGCAATAGTTTTCTCCCAACAGTAAGAACATCCACAGTGAGTCAGTGAGTAGTTTTGTTCCCCAAAATGATGACATACCTGTTTATGAAGAAGCTCCATGCCATTCATTAGTCTCTGCTGTTCCCTGAAATGTTCTTTAATATCGGCAATCTGTGTTGCATTATTTTCCAACAGAGTTGCTCGTTCTGCCACAGGTTCTTTCAAAAGATTTTTCTGTCAAATAATATGGATGTAAAGTCTAAAACAAACTTGGAAAATGCATCTACTATGAATAAAGCAGGAAGATCAAGATATACTTCTTAATACATCAGCGTCAAAAAACCAAGTAACTAACAGTGGCGAGATCCCGAATAATGCTCTTTCAACTAAAAAAAAACAGTGGCGAGATCCCAAGAACAAAAGAAAGTAACTAAAGAGAGCATGAATTCAAGAGGCCTCAAATTTAAAAGACAAGGTGCAACATCGCCTAAAGAATATTGTACGTGATATTATTTGATATGTTGTTATATATAAAAAAATAAAAAATTAATAAAGCCAATGATGGTAAAAAACTTTAACGGTAGATGACTAATCAACCATTTCCTCATTTATGGACATCGTAATGTCAAAATAAATATGCTGTGGAAACCACGTAGAATTAACATATATTGGTGAATGAAAAGATGTTATAAATCAACAAATCTACTAACATTATATTTTTCTCAAACAGAACTACAAACTTTAGAAGAAATTCTTCTGAAAATAAAAAGCACTTTTCCAAACAAAACCATCTCCTACTGATTAGAATCTCCATCAGTTAAATGAATTTAAAAACATTTCATATGAGGATCTCTATCAGTTTAAATAAACTTAAAAGGAATATGACAAGATAAGCATGACTTGGAATTCATAGGAGCAATTGGCAAACAGAAAGAGTCAAGGCAAAATTTAATAGCTACTAAAGTAGGATCTTTTGTTTAAACTTGAATTTCGATGAATCATACCGGTTTGCCAAGACTCAGGTATGTGTCTTTATTCATGCTATTTAGCTTCATATCATATACTACTCTGGATGAACAAGATTCGAGTGTCTCACTTGCAGTATATCTACCAACTTTGTTCACTTGGTCATCAGAACCAACTAAATCCTCTAGAAGTTCCCCAATTAATGTTGCATCAGGTTTATTTGCTTCATAATTCATTTCAAGTCCAGTCCCTGTAATGGATGCCATATTCTCAAGCAAGCGTTTCACCAAGTCCAGTTCTACTCTAATCTTTTCTCTTTCATCACTGGACTCTTTCAACAAATTTTGAAGCTTTAGCTTTTCTTCCTTGCAGCACTCGAGGCTAAGAAAAGTGCACTCCAGTTCAGCTTTCATTCTGTCATAAGCTTTAATCAATTCTCTCCTATCAGCCACAACAGTTTGTAATTCAGTCTCCAGCTCAGATAGTAGAATTGACATTTCTTCATTTCTTTTGGCTAGAGAAGCCTCACTTTTCTTTCTTGCCTCAATATCATCAAGAGAATTTTGCAACTTCATCAACATTTCCTCTGCATATTTTCTGGAGACAGAACACTGATTTTTAAACTCTTGAATCTTGGATTCACATTGTTCCTTAATAAATGCTATTCTTAGCGACTCCTGGACCGCAAGGGAAGACCCCTCAGACTCTCTTCTTTCATAAGCATAATGACACTCAGCATCTGCTTTGTCTTTAAGCTCTCTAAGATGGATAGAAAGATTCTTAAACTCCTCTGTCTTCAAAATCTGTTCTGAGAGTTTCCGATTGAGCTCATTGTGCTGCTCTCTTAATTTTCTCATCTCATAGTCACATTCCTCAAATAAGGCAATCTGTTTTTCTTGTTCACTTAATTTTGACATAAGAAAAACAACCATTATATCTAACTCGACTTTCGATAACAGCAGTTCATCAAAATCTTCCAACCTCAGCAGCATACTTTTTAGCATACAGATTTCATCCTCATACTGTTGTTTCTCCTTAGCATAATTAGTTTCAGAAATTGCAGCTCTTGTCTTCAAATTTTCAAAGTCAGCCTGCTTTATGGTGTTTGCATCTATGTAGGCTAGAAGGTTTTCCTTTTCATCACAAAGGACTTCAAGTGTGTATTTTGCTGATAGGAGATCAGCTGTCAACCTTTCTCTTTCCGCCATCAATTCTGCTTCACTAACAATGTACTTTTCTAGTGAAACAATGGCATTTAAATGCTTTAAATGGAGCTCTTCAAGGACGCTTTTTGATGTCTTCTGATGCACAACAAGCTCTGCAATTTTAGAGTAGAATTGACATCTCATGTAAGTTAACTCAACATCAGCAGATATGGATTGCCCAAGTGCTGCAATCAAATGAGTTTCCAAATTAGCAACTTCAAGATTAAGTAATGAACTTTCAGCATCTATTTTTCTCTCTCTTTCTTTACAAAGCACCACATATCGCTGTGCATCTCCTTCAAGGTCTAGAACCCTTGTCCTAAGATAGCACAATTCGTCATTCTGCTCATTAAAGAATAAGAGCTGCTTACTTGTCTCCATTAATTGTAACTTAAGATCTGAGATGGAAACCTCAAGATCTTCTCTAATTTTTCTTTCAGATTGCAGTTCGACATGGACATAATTCAAACTATCTTTCAAGCTAGAGATCTCACGTTCCAATTTCACGGATGTCTCACTGCTAGACTGGATGGAAGACAACAGGTTTCTGTTCTCGTGCATTAAATCTTTAAGCCTTAACTTAGTGTATGCAAGCTCTTCATTAACAATGCCCTCTCTAGCAAGCATTTTTTTACTGAGATCTCTGCATTCATCAGTAGCTTCTTGCAGTTTAACTTCCAGAATGGACATATTTGACAGTAATTTTCTATTTTCCAAGATGTGCCATTCTTCAGCTTCCTTGCTAAGCCTAAGTTTTTTTACTGCATCTTGAAGCTCTATCTGTAAATTTTGAACATTGGCGCAAGAATGCTCCAGCTTTGTCGTGACATTTTCCAGCTCACAGTCAAACTTCTGTCTCATGTATAAGATATGTGATTCTCTTTCATTTAATGTACATTGAGCAATCTCTCTTTGCTCCTCTGCCACTTTCTTCTCTTGTTGGAGACTAAATAGCCTAAAAGATACTTTCTGTTGGACCTGCTCTAAGCGAGAGATTATGGCATCATAGTTCTCACTGTCTAAGTCGTCCTTTACAAATACATCATCAATAGTATCACTAATTTGCTGACTACAAAATATAACACAATTACAAAGATCCCGCAACTTGTCTTGCAGATAAGTGGCACCTTTTTGGAGATCAGAGTTCAAAGAGCACTTTTTCTCATATTGTTCCTTTAGTGATTTCAGTTCATCGATTAAGGAGTTAATCTTAATTTGAAGATAGTCTCTTTGTGATTTTTCTTCTTTCAGCATATTTTTAAGTTCAATATTTTCAGAAGCACATGCCATATACATGCTTTCAGAAACTTCAGAGTCTGATATCAAGCTCTGGCAATCTACCAATTTCTGCACAAGAAAACTGTTCTCATCTAAAGTGTCATTTAGTTTTGCTTCCATAATATGATGTTTGGATGCTAACTCATTATATCTAGATATGCATTTTGCTTCAGCCTCCCTTGATATCCTAGACTCCTCCAAGGCAGCATGCATCCCAAGGGTCAGAAATTCCTTATCATTTGTACAGTGTCTTAGTTCCTCTTGAAGTTCAACTACCTTGCCAATCATGTGGCCAATCCCAGGAAATATCTCACGTAATGTTTCTTGTAAAATCTGTGCATAAACTTCCCAATGCGTGTAGAGCAAAACTACTTCTGAAAGTTCAGTCTCGGAAGTTGTGTGGAGTTGATTTAGCACATCAAATGACATTTCAGAATTGTCAGATACTTGAGAATGATTGATGGGCTTTTGGATAATCAAATTGTAAAGATAACTGCTCCTGAGTTTTTCCATCAATGAATTATGGGAAAGTGACGGATCCTTTCTCTCCTGCATGAAATCATGTATAGAAGCAGCTGAGGATAAATCATTCAACTTTAATGCATTAGCTGAAGCATCTGGTTCTTCAATGGCATGAAATTGTGTAGCCATGGATAAACCAGTTTGAGAGTTGCCTTTTTTTTCCTCTTTGGAAGAAAAATTGCAAAGCATTCTAGGATTGTGATCGCCATTTGTCAGAGAAATGTCATGCTGAATTTCAGCAAGAGCTAATTTCTGTTGTTTTTGGTTGGGAGAAAACAACCATTCACCTCTATGCCACAGAGGCATCTCCTCTGAATGTTCATCAGGATGTTGTTCGGTAGCATCAGCAAGTGCTTGCTTTGCAAGGCACTGATTTGCCTCATACATTGACAGAACTTGGAAGGAAAGCAGTTCAAGGTCTTTCTGCAATCGGTCAACTGCTATGGCATAGTTCCACCGAACCCTTTTCAGCATTGTCTCAGAGGAAATAGCTCTCTTTTCAAGTTCTTTTATAAGAGATTCTAAGTTATGCCGGTCTTCGGCAAATCTGATTAGCTGACCATTCAATTCTTCATGTAATTTTTCGGTTTGATTTTGAAGATTAGAAATCGTATAAAAGCAAGATGAGTGCTCAGCCCTAAGGTTTTCCAGCTGACTTGATGTTTGATTGTGTCCGTCTTCAAGTCCATGAATAAGAGCTTCATAGTAACACTCCATTTGTGTAATCCTCTTAGCAAGATTTCTATTCTCAGCCTTTAAGACATCCAATTGGTCTGAAAGTTCAAAAACTTTCTTCTCCTTAATGTCTGTATCAACAACAATTTCCATTAAAAGGCTGCAAACCAAAGAAAAAAACTTGGTGATCATTTAAGCACAGAAACATACCTTCTGAATGATGAAAATCAGCAGAACATCTTACAGCGCCCTGTCCTTGAACATGTTCAGATACTGAAACCATTGAATATTGATCATTTGTTGTCTCAATATGACTAACGGGTTCTACAGACAATTCCTGGACGATACTTTGTTTAAGATTCTGAATTAAGCTGCCTAGAACATTAAATTCAGAATAGATATAATCAAATTCATTGCCATTATGCCCACAGCATGCCTTATTTTGAATCAGCTGAGCTTTACATTCGATAAGAAAAATTCCTTGAAGCAACTTGGACTGAAAATCAAAGGATAGGTTGCTGTGCTCTGCATCAAGTGCACTGTCGGTAGATTCAGCTTCTGATTTAAGTGTATTCCCAAATGAAGCCTTCTCTAGGATGCATTTTCTTCTAGAAGTACGCTGAGAAACTGAAGCTACCTTTAGTTCATCAAGATCATTTTTGAATTTCCAATACTCAGATTTTAGTATGTTGAATTCTCTGGCCAGCTTCTCTCCCGAAGAAAGCTCCATGGCAAGTTGTTGAGCTAAATGTTGTGTTTCAGAAGATAATTCATCAGACAAGATTTGTAATGAACTTGCTTCTGATTTAAGCTGTAAAACTGCTGACTCGGCTGCTTGAACTCTTGCAATGAGTCTATCACTATCTTCAAAATTAGAAGCTAAATCATTATCAATCGAGTAGTCCGAACTCCAACCATGACTCCAATCATTGCTAAGCTGGCTTGAAAGCCGCTTGTAATTGTGCTCTCCTTTCCCTGTGCCTGAACTATGAGCAGGTGTAAATCCGACTACATCACCCGAGGCCCTGCTCCTTAGACCATTGAGTTCAGTTAAGCCTGAAAAATCATTCTTTTCAGCGTATAAACTTTCTGAGGTGTATGATGAACCATCAACTCCAGCAGCTGAATCTTCATAATCTTCATTCAACTCACCCACCTCCTCAAGGGAAGGAAGCCCTGCAGAATCGCCCTTGAAACTGACCCTTGCATTAATCTATTTGAATGGCATTATTAACATGTAAGTAATAACAGGAGTACATTATTAAAAAATAAATTTTGAAATAAAGAAGCTTGTCCCAGTGTAAGTGCTTCTGGATATTTAAGTAATAATTGCTTCTGTATAGTAATGATACCACCAATGAGAAAGTGATATACAAGCATAGCCAACTAGAGAGCAGAGAGTTTTGAATTAACACTTGAATAAAGCTTTCAAACAAAATTAGTTAACTGTTACAAAAATTGGTTGCTTAGATGATAAAATATTAAATCTGAGAAAGCAAAACATTCAATTCAAGGAAAAAAAGAAAGGTGAAAATATCAAAATTCTGAAGCCAGTTTGTATGGTGCTTGCAGATGTTGGAAATACTGGAAAAATTGCAGTGTCTGAAGTGTAGACAAACAATGCTGGTTATAATTGGAAGTGTACAAAAATGATGAAATTTTGGGAATTTTTTAAATTCTTTTGTTGTGAAGCGGCTGTGGCATGGCATTGTAACCTTGCTGATTGTAGGTAAAGCGGACAGATGGATTAGGATTGTTTTGCTTTTTTAGATTTGTTTTACTAGATCCATATTTGATAATATGAAACATCATGAAAAAAAAAATGATCCTGAGCTCCCATAGGCCACAGGAAAGAAAGGAAGTGACGATAGAAGCGTAAAGCAGGTGTGGAACAAAGAAATGGGGTTCAGTTGCAAAAAAAAAAAAAAAAAAAAAAAANCGGACAGATGAATTTTTTTACTAGATCCATATTTGATAGTATGAAACATCATGAAACAAAAAAAAAAAGATCCTGAGCTCCCATAGGCCACAGGAAAGAAAGGAAGTGACAATAGAAGCGTAAAGCAGGTGTAGTTCAAGACCCTAGAAACATTGGTCGAGTTGAAAAGTATGAGGTTTTACCAAACAAAGAAATGGGGTTCAGTTGAAAAAAAAAAAAAACAAAATATTGTGGTTGAGTTGCGTAAATCTCGTTGATATTTTCTTGTTGGAAATGAATAATGAGAGGATTTACCCTTGCAAGCGTAGTTCAAGACCCTAGAAACATTGGTTGAGTTGCGTAAATCTCGTTGATATTTTCTTGATGGAAATGAATAATGAGAGGTTTTACCATTCCAAACGTGGTACATAACCCTAGAAAGCACAAGGCTCTATTCGTCCATGAGGCAAATCAAAAGTGCAATAAATATGAGACTAACAAATCTTCATTGTAGTGATACACAAAAAACTTGAAGCTCAACGCATTTATTGTATAAAACTTCCTTCTCCAAAAAATAAACTCCAAGAGATCCACCAGGCTAAAAAACCTAATTTGTTCAAAGACACCCCTTAGCCGCCCGGCATCAAGTAAAACCTAATCCATATTGCCGTTCATCAGTTTGGCTGCACCAGTTTGTTACCAATGTTTAGGATCAACTTTATTGCAATGTTTACTTGTGGCAACGAAAATTAATCAATGAAGAATTATCAATTGCCTTGTATATTAGCTATGTTTAATAACGATGAAGTTGTATAAGCTTGTAGCTAGCATGAATTGCTCAACTCCCAAGCCGTGTTTCACAGAAACAAACAATCAATATTGCAATTAAAAGAAAAGTTTAAAGCTGGAAATAAAGAGCATTGATCATAAAATTTAAGATAGAAAAGAGGCACATTGGGAAAAATAAATATAATTCAGAAAACAATATTAAAAAAAACAAAAATCGGTTGAAAGTAGGCCTTTTCTGAAATTAAAGTTTCATGACACATGGAGGAAAAATGTTCCCATACAAAATAGAGATGCTGTGTTTTAGAAGAGTAAGATTAAATTTGCAAATTAAAGTACTCAGAAGTTTATTTTATGATGCGGGGGCTTGCTGCTGAACCGGCCCCAAACGGTTCAGCAAAAGGTAGTCGGTGCAGTCTCCCCGCTCAAGGGGAGGGTTCCCCCCACCCACTCCTCTTAGTTATATTTTATTATAATTAGGCTTTGTTTTGTGTTAGAGTTCAGTTTTGGTGAGATTTCTCTTTGGACAGCAGCCGGCGTACCCTTTTCTTTGTATCTGACAGCGAGAAAGTGCTCCGGCTGTAACTCATCCGAAATGATATGTATCTTGTCCTTTCTCTTTGTTACCATCTTCCCCGTTTTCCCTACCGTCACCATCCAACCGCTCCGCTATTGTCATTTCATAATCTGCCGCCTAACCAGTTGTACTGCAACTCCACAACGATCCCCAATTCCAGCCTTCCTGCTGGGCTGCATGACACCTCCCCCTCCCCACCCAGCAGTTAGTCACTCTTCCGTCACTGGTTCCCTCCAATGCAACAGCAGACCCTGATGTTGCTGCACTCCACACCAGCCACCTGCCACTGCTGCAACCTGCAATCCATTACCCACCTGTTGCCCAGCTAGCGTTCACCACCATCATTCTCGCTCTAGGATGTCTTTTATGCTTTGTATTTATCCTATTGTCGATAGTCTTTGTTTGTAACCCTAATGAATTTCAATAATAATAATTGCCTTTATATTGTGGTTTGGGTTAACTCTGGTAACAATTGGGTATCAAAACTAGCTTAACTCTAATCCTATCCTAGGATTTCTAGCATCTATTTTTCTCCACTAAAATTTGTTTTTCTATTCTCAAACCACGGCTAAACTTTAACCTAACCCTAATCTTCCCCTACTAATTTTCAAAATCAGCAAATTAAAATCAATTTTTTTCACACTCTTTTACTTTTCAACTCTAAACTCTAGCCATACCACTAAGAAGATAGATGTCTGAGCTTACAAGGAAAAGAGATCCGCCGACTTCAGCGGATGCTTGCGAACATTGAGAATGAAACCCCAAGGATGATTAGCCTTCACCGTAATCTGAAGAGTCTAAGGGGAGAATGAGAGAATTTCGAGATGAAGCAGAAGATATAGTATCAGCTCCTACCAGCTTACTACAAATAGAATGTTCAAACCATAGTTTCAAAAGTGGAGATAACATATCACCGAGCGACCACCACATCTTACAGGCAAAGTTCAACCTCAGCATCTTACAGACAAAGTTCAACCTTAGTATCTTACAACCATAATTCACCTAGGAGAACAACCAAGACGATAACGTCAGAAGAAAAATTGATTTAGAGTGGAGAATATATGGAACCAATCCACATCCCTGAATCTGTAAAAGTCAAAAAGTGTTGCAACTGCCACAGATTTGGGTAGGTTGAACCAGACTGTACAATTAGGATGGTGATCGGTTTATTATAAGCAGGGCGTTCTTGAAAAATTAATACTGACACAGTAAACACTGAAAACAATGAAGACACAAAGAAAAATGACCAGTTTTCAATTGAGGATGAAAAGATGCACATAGTTCTAGTTGAGCCTATGGGAAAGACTCCAACTGACTTCACGAAGAGTATCCAAGGAGGTCTTGAGTTCGATGAACTGATACCAAAAACATGACAACCTCAGATAAGCAAAATTTAAATCATTCAAATCTATAGACTCATTTCTAAGCTCCCTCTATTAAGAGAGGTCCAGTACATAAAAAATGTGGCCCTTTTGTGTCATGACTGGAAGATTATATGGAGTTATTTAGACGTTAGATTCAATTCAGCAAGATACTCATCATCAGATGTCTAGACAGGAGGGGTAAGCCCCAAGCTTAAAATCTGTCTTAGGAGCTTGATGGGGAAGAAAATTTTTCAATGAAATCCTAAGTCCTATCAGTGAAGAAGAGGACTCTCCTGAGTGGTTTCTAGTAAGAGTGGTGCAACCTGTCACAAATTTCACCCCATAATTAATTTCCAATCACATATTGGTCTATTAGTTAAATTCCGCTGAGTAAAAAAAGTGAAAGAAGAATGTTCTAGATTTAAGAATTCAAAAGTTACATTGCGGGAACCTATATCTATACACAACTCCAACTCAGGATGTGTCAAGAGATAATGCATATTTGTTCAATCAAGACGTGTTGTGGAATGACAACATCTACATGATCAACCTATCAGAGGACTACATTATCTCTGCTACATTCAACATGGCAAACTTGAATCCGTGCTACGAGAAGCTAAAAGCTTAGACGAATGAATGAAGCTCCACCAACCCTAATAGAATGACGCAATGCAGTTGGGGCTAAATCGGCCTCAACCAGTTCAGCAAGAAGCTGTCGGTTTAATAGGAAGGCTGAAATGGCCAAATCTTGCTTAGGTTTTGGAGTGTTGCCACCCAAGTTGAGCCTGTGTGAGAGACTCCAACTAACTTCACGAATAGTATCCAAGACAGTCTTGAGTTCGAAGAACTGATACCAAAAACATGACAACCCCAGATAAGAGAAAATCAGATCATTCAGATCAATAGACTCATTTCTAAGTTCCCTATATTGAGGGAGGTTCAGTACATCAGAAATGTGGTACTTTTGTGCATGACTGGAAGATTATATGGAGTTATTCAGATGTTAGATTCAGTTCAGCATAATACCCATCATCAGATGTCCAGACAAGAGGGGTGAACCCCAGCCTTAAAATCTATCTTAAGAGCTTGATGAAGAAGAAAATTCTTCAATGAGATCCAAGTTCTATCAGTGAAGAAGATGACTCTCTTGAGTGGTTGCTAGTGAGAGTGGTGCAACCTGTCACAGATTTCACCCCAGAATTGATTTCCAATCACATACTGGTTTATCAACTACATTCTGCTAAGTACGAGAAGTGAAAGAAGAATGATCTAGATTTAAGGATTCATGAGTTATATACAACTCTAACTCAGGATGTGTCCAGAGATGATGCATATTTATTCTATCAAGATGTGTTGTGAAATGACAACACCTACATGATGAACTATAAGGTGACTACAATATCTCTGCTACCTTTAACATGGCAAACTTGACTCCGTGCTACAAGGAGCTAGAAGTTTCGATGAATAGACTGAAGCGAGGCGATTGGTGCTGAATCAGCCCCAATTAGTTCGGCAAGAAGCTTTTGGTTCAATAGGAATGCTGAACCGACCAAACCCTGCTTAGGGTTTGGAGTGCTACCGCCCAAGAGGAAGGGTCCCCCCCCTCCCCCCTCCTTCCTCCTAGTTATATTTTAGTTATATTTTATTATAAATCGACTATTTTCTATGTTAGAGTTTGGTTTTGTGTGAGATTTCTATTTGGACAGCTGCTGACGTGCCCTTCTCCCTTTCTAGGGTTGTTCCTAGAGGTGAAAATATGCTCCAGATGTAACTAGTACTAGGTGGTGCGTATCTTATCATTTCTCCTTGCTGTCATCATCCCTATTTTCCCTACTGTCACCCTCCAGCAACTCCATTATTGTCATTTACTAATCTGCCACCCAACATGTTGTACCGCAACTCCACTGCGATCCCCTATTCCAACCTTCTTGTTGGGTCGCATGCCACCTTTGCCTTCATGCTGGGTCGAAACCACTTCTTAACCATTTCCTACTCCCAGCCGGCCAATCTTGTACTCCCTTGCCTCCAACCCACAATTCCCTCACCATCTAGTCGTTAGTCTCTCTTCCGTCTCCGATTTCCTTCCCATTCAACAACAGCCCTTGCTATTGCCACACTCCACACCAGCCTCCTGCCACTGCAGCATCCTCCAATCCACTACCCACCTGCTGTCCAGCAGGTATCACCACCTTCGCCCTTGCCCTCACCCTCGGGTGTCTTTTATGTCATGCTTTTATTTTTCCTGTTGTCGAGAGTTTTTGTTTGTAACCCTAATGAATTTTAGCAATAATAATTGTCTTTCTATTGTGATTTAGGTTAACTCTGGTATCATTTTATGTCTGTCATATATTGGACTGAACGGAACTGAATTTGTTTGACTTATCGAGGAATAAAGCGACATCAATTTGAAAAACCAAACTAGTAAAATACAACATGAAATTCAACAAATGTTGTGATCAACTAGTAGTATTTCATCCTGCAATTTGAAGTTTTGAATAAATCAGATAGACAAAATTAATAATAAAAAAGAGAGAGAGTGAATTCATATATAGACCCAAATAAATAGCATTTTATTTTCTTCACTTAGTGATCATATAAATGCTACAAACAATTGTGCTCTTTGCAAATATTTGAATATATAGAATTCAGAAATCAAGGAGTAATTCTCAGGTAAACAGTTAATATCAAACGGTTACTCCAAAAGTGGCACGTTAAAAAGATTATCTAACCTTATCTATGTGTTCTCTGATACCAGAAGAAGCGGGTATAACCTCCTTAGAGTCATGAATTCTCTTGCCAGAAGATGCCTGAAAGCCCTTTACGCTAATCTCCCTTTGTTGCTCAAATTCTCTTACATAGCAGAATCAGAAATTAAGTCAATGTTTTGCAACTACAAAAGCTTCTCAAAACGTTCAGAATGTTTACGATACCACTACCTGAACCCTGTTTTCGAGGTTAAAAGTTGCACAGTCACCTGAAATAAAACATAAAAATAATAAAAAATCGAACGGTATAAGCAGAGAGAAGGAAACCTTATGCACATAATTATTCATGATGAGGTATATTCTAGTTGTTGGGATAGGTCTTTGATATTCATATTTGAATTACATTTCTAAATCTGGTATATAGAGCAAGGAAATCTAATACAATGAATCTTGGAAATTGGGAGGCACCCTCACATGTAATATTGTGCCAAAGTCACAGCCACGTAAAGGCAATGCGGCCGAGGAAGGCTTCAAGGCATCTACAAAGTCAGCAAGATTGATGATAACCTCTCCGAGCAGACTAGACCGAGAAGAGCCCTGAAAATAAAAATTAGTCTAAGGTCAGAAAAACCTCAGCCAATAATAATACATTATACATCAAAGCAGAGTAAGACGCGGGTAAAACGTCATTACAGTAGATAACCTTCAAAATAAGTTCTCTGTAAATAACTGGATCATATGTGATATTTTAGCATATGAACATGTCCAAGGAGGCTTTAATACCATTGCCACCACAAGCTTATAGAGCTTCTCATCATAATCTTTTGTCTTTGGATCCTGGAGAAGTCTTGTAGTCTCATAAATTGGATCTGACCATTTACAGCTTCCATTCCTCACACTAGCTTTGGTTGTTTTTGCAGCCACTTTCCCTGAATCTGTAGGGGTGAATGTGACAAATAGCTTGTCCCATCCTGACTGCGGAATCTGAAGAAATCAGATTTAAAAAAAAAAATTGCTTATAGCCACATTCGTGAAGCACAAGGAAAGAGGAAGATGAAGTTAAAAAATGTAAAATTGGGTAAAACATTCAAATGTATTTTAAATAAAACATAAGGTGAACAAAAGAGCAAAAAGTTAGAACTAGAGCATCTCAATTTTAAATCTTAAATATATAGATTTAACTAATGAGATTATGAAAAGAAGAAAATTCTATCGATAGATAGGGGATGAAAACATTAAATATTAAATATAAAGTTATACACAAGCTATTCTACAATGAAGGAAGTATTTTAAAGAAGAAGAACTTAGAATAAAATTGTGATAGGGAGATTTACTGTATGTGATATTAAAAGTTGTCAATTAATATTAGATCATAATTCAAATAAGCAATAGATTCACTGAAAAAAAAATTTGAAAATTCAGAGCAATAAAAAATGTTTAGTAATAGAAAGTTTAGAATAAATACAAAAAAAAAAAAAAACATAATAAGTGACATATAATTTTAGTATTGTGATATTAACAATTATAAAACAATCTTATTAGAGGATAAGTGATACCAAGCTGTAATAGATTTAAGTCTCCTGAACCTATTATACAAAAAGAAAAAAATGATGATATAACTTCTAAAGTTATGATTGGGTTATTTAAATAGAGATCTGTCTTGAAAATATTATATACTAAAATGGATATTACTAAGAATTAAAAACAAACTTATAAAACTATAACTACCCTAGCAGTGTTATACGAGAAAAAAAAAAGTCACTAATGTCAAACTTACAAAAAAGGAATGACATTGCTGATTTGGATATGTAACAATATTATAAAGTATAAATTAAAGAATCATTAAATTACAAGAATACTCGAAGTGACATCTATTAAATATTAGCTAACTGAAAAAATACTTAGTAGTGTTCACATATGCAGCAAAAGATAAGAATACAACATTAGATAAGTATATAAAATTGAAGCCAAAAGACTAAGAAGTAGACATGGTAAGATGAATTGGAGATGCAAAATCCCCAAGACGAATCATTGTAGCAAACAATGGATGCCTTCCCTCAAGGCTACAGCTTCGATCAAGAATTGGCTTCAATGCCTACCTTCTTATTTGGGATTTTAGCTTTATTTTGCACTATTAATATTGGGTGAGATATATAATACCTCTATGTTGTCTTCCTTCTAAGGCAATATCCTAATCATGCATCATAGAAAAAAGGAAAACTTTGATAAAATTTGGTTTCAAGAATTTAGAAAGTTGGCATTTCTGTTGTTTTGAGATTGAAATTTTCAGTTTTGAGTGGATATTAAAAGTTTCTGAGATTTTTTTTAATTGAGTCTTTGTGAATTACATATTTAAGACATGAAAAATAATAAAACATTGCATGGTGAATTAAAATGAGCCTACTTTGTGGATTCTTCAACACTTCACAAATCTTAATGACCGCTTCAAGATAATAAATCACTTTGTATTGGAATGAGGCCAGATCTTCCACTCAGTGATCTTAAATATTGTTCTTCTACTAACATATTTTAATAATGAGTATGTATGCAATATTATGAATCTTAATCACGGTAGAGTTTAATATTTGTTTTCTAAATTCTTATAAAACTTTAGATTTTGATATATTAAATAAAAATTTGAAACAATTAAAAATTACATCTAACTTCGAATTAAAAGTGGTCAATTTTACTAAAATTTAAAATTGAGAATCTATGGATTATGGCTTTTTTGTTTCTTCTCCCCTGAACTTTATATTACTAAATCCTAGAACCAGAGTCATCCCACATCAAATGAGAATCAACAATAGGTTGCCTCATCATGTCAACTAACAATATTAAATAATAATTAGACCAAACAAAAATATTAATCAAAGAAGCAATTTAAATAAAATTAGGTTAAGTCATGCAGCAAATGAACACACCATAATAATCAGACATATATTAAAATTACCTACCCACATTCAATAGGAGACACAACCTTGAAGTTTTTTTGTAATGCAATACATCAAGATCAGCAGTGGCAAGGTAAAAAGTGCATTGAAAGTCTTATAATAGAAATGTGGAGCTATGGCTAGTAATGCTAGACATCATTGTTTTTTTGTTAATTCTTCATTCATTGTTCGCGTATCAAAGTTTATAGTGAGAATATGTAAAACATGGTGTATTAAGAAAATGTAGACGCTGCCAGACGCATGGCATCATGGATGCTACAAACTTTCCGTATACACTAAAACACACCACCAACAGAATGATGCCCAAAATAACAGCTAGTAACTAGAAGTTCTTAAATACAGAAACGATATCCGGTAAGCTACTTCGAAGCAATACTGAAAAATTGGGAAGCTTTAACTATAGGAAATTTTAAATTACAAGTAAAACACGTGAAAACCTCCTTGGTTCATACGAAAAATTGTAACAAATCAAGATAGCAATTAAGATGAAAAGTATCTACGATGACAAACCCAGAAAATAGTTCCATAAGGCAACTAATGAGAAATAAATAAAAACATTAAACAGCTCATACAAAAGCGAAAGCTTACATCCGTAGCGTGGAACTGTAGACGGAAGACAACTTTCACTTTAGTCTTTTCAATCTTCAACTTGGGAATCCTGGACATCGTTTAAAGATCTGATACTTGCTAGAGAAAATATGATCCTTTTTCCACTTTAATGCCCTTCCCTGTACCACGAGACAAAGACAATCACCCAAAATTAACTTTCATTGAAATCAGCACAGATAGTACAGCCCAAAATTTAGCAACGCCTTAAAAATAAATCTGTAAGACAAAGTGCAATGTAAGCAATTTAACATATACTCCTACGCAAAAACGCGGGTGTATCCACCCGAAACAGCCAGATGACATCCTGGAAGCAAAGTAAAGAGAAGGGAAAAATTAAAAAGGGGGTACTTAAAAAAAGCATTAAATTGTTTCTGAAAACAAAACCAAGATTAACGCATATCTAGCTCGTACTCCACCAAAACAAACCCACATTTCCCGTACAACAGAGACATCGTCCGTCGAAGTAAAGATTCATGCAAGAATCAGAATAAAAACAAGGTTACAAAAAGAGTGCCGTGCAAAAGCCCAGACATTCATCAGCTCGAAAACCTAACATCAAACAGACAGACTTATAGATGGTAAAAAAACAAACCACAATAGAATTGAATAGGATCAAAGCAACCACGTCACCACGCTTGAATTCCACCTGCTATATTCAAGCAGCCGAGGGCTTCAGTTGCAACAAAAACAAAACTGCAGGTCCAGAGCAGCTTTTACACATAAAACTTAAGAACAATCTCAATTATTTCCGATCTAATAAAGAAGAATAGTAATAAAAAAAAAACAATACCCTATAAACCACTAGTAGACCAGTCCATAGAAGCTAGACTCTGCCTAGTAACCATTGCCAAATCGAGTAGACAACAGCGACTTCGGACGGTAGAGTGAGAGTGAGAGTTGGAGCGGGTATTGAAAACGGATCTCACCTACTCCTAGATCTGCTGCTTGTTGCTCAACCGACGCCACGCCGATCTTCATCAAGAAAGCTCCACGACGATCGAGACCGACGACACCCGAACTGCTCTCAATCCATCGAGAGCGCGAGGTCAAGATTTAGCCAAGAAAGAGATAACTAGAGATCGAAGATGGAGTTGAGATCCACAGAGAGTGCAGATTTGGGACTCGGGGAGTTTAAGAAAAAGGGCATCCCGCCAAACCAGGGATTTTCTTTTGATTAATCTTCAGAGAGCATAATTATATTTATAGATTATTGCAAAAAATACAAGAAATAAAGTCTCAGAACTTTGGTTTCAACAGTGCTGTGCAGGTTTGCTGAGCTGGCATCGAAGCATGTAAGAGTTTCTACAGCGGAGGGTGATCTGACAAGGATGGACGGCTGAGATGGTTTTGGATGGCCGCAGGCGTGTGCAGAGTTTTTTGCCTGTAATAATAATTTAGCTAACCGCATCGTGAAGGAGCGGTAGCCTCGAAATCGTAATGCAATAATTGGATTTTCGGGGGGCTTTATTATTATTTTTATATGATGTTAAAAAAGATCTAAAATAATCTTATTGTGTTAAAATAACTTTTCCCTCAACAAGAGAAGATGAGATCATAATGTAATAATATGATGAAAGTTATAAGATAAAAAAGTGTTTGACAAGAGACTAGAGCTTGGTTGGTGACATTGGTGAAGAGTCGTTAGACAATAAATATTTAATTTTGGTTTGAGTTGTAGCCTATGCATTGACACATGCATATAGAGTTGCCTACTTTGACACAATACTTGACATCAGTTTAGATGTTAATTTCAAGCACTTAAAAAGGGTTAGATATCTCATGGGATGAAAATATTGAGCACCCACACACTTCCTTCGCGGGTGAAGAGATCAAGATATCATCTCATATTCAACTAAGAATTTGGAGGTTCACCTATTGTAGACCCAAATTATGCATAGTCTGGTTTTTAGAGTTATGTGAGTTTTTTAAGTATAATTGTGTCTCTTTTGATTATATTAAAACTAGGTTATTTCCTTTTTGCTTAAAGAAAAGGCTAAGATGTGTTTCAATTCATTAGCACCGGGGTCTGTAAACACTTGGAATGGTCTCACACAGAAATTCTTAGTCAAATACTTCCCTCCTTCCAAAACAGTCAAACTTATAAAAATGACATAACATATTTTGCCCAATTGGATGACAAAACGATCTATGAAGCCTTAGAGAGATATAAAGAGTTGCTTAAGAAATATCCACAACACATCCTACTTAATTGGCTAATTATTCAAACTATTAATAACAGGGTGGTGAGACCTTTGAGGTAAATTATAGATGCTACAGTGGGGGCAAAGTCTAAACTATTTGAGGAGGTTTATGCACTTATAGAGAATATGAATATCAATAAATTATAATGGTCTTCTGAGAGAGTGAACCCTATAATGGTTGTCAACATACATGAACATAATATTCTATCAATTTTCACTACTCACGTAGATGAAATTTCTAAAAAGTTAGGCAACCCAGGCTTAAATTATGTACTAAGATCACTAGTAATTAAAGATGATGCTTATGAACAATTAGTAGATCCCAGTGATGTGTTTATGAAGTTTTTGATCTATCTAATAATTATAACTTAGGATAGAGAAATCACTTGAATTTCAATTGAAATAATAATCAAATTGTAGAAAATTAACCGTAAGGTAGTTACAAACCTAATTCCTTTGGGGTTATTTGGTAGAATGCAATATAAAAGGTTTGCAAACTACCATGATTACAAAGAATTTGAAATATTTGTTAGTTATTTGGTTTACACACACACACACACACACACACATATATATATATATATATATATATA
>JXCR01016348.1:329719-361853 GCA_002079205.1 Phalaenopsis hybrid cultivar
ATATATATATATATATATATATATATATATATATATATATATATATATATATATATATATATATATATATATATATATATATATATATATATATATATATATATATATATATTATCTGAAATAGATTAAAAACAATATATTACAAAATATATTTTTTTTTCCTGGCTGTGGTGAAGGGAGTGGATAAGTGGCCGATAACAAAAGGCTAGTGGGCGGCGCATCAAATGGTCATTGACCGAGGCAACATCTTGCAACGAGAGGCGACCGACGATGGTTGTTGGCAGGCAGCGATAGCGGCAAGAGGCAAGAGGCAAACGACAAGCTGCATCAGTGATGATAAGCGACTGGTGGCAAGCAACGGTGACGACGGAAGGCCGGCTGTGTTAGACAACCATGGAAGACAAACGGTTGGGTGGCACAACAAGCAATCGTCAGATGGCAGGCTGGTGGGTTGCGTGGGCGGCGATGACAAGAAGTGGCAATGGTACTAATGAATTAAGATGATGAAAACTTATTAGGAAGGATTTTAAGCCTGGACATAAGGCATTATTATATAATTCATGATTAAAATTAATTTCAAAAAAATTAAAGTTCAGGTGGTCTAGTCCATTCACTGTAGTGAGGTTCTATCCATTTAGAGCTATCAATATTAAAGATAGAAAAAATACCTGCATTTTCAAAATTGTTCACGAAGGTTGAAACCTTATTTAGAAAGTGAGAGTATTGGTCTTAGGGAACTTACTGACTTGGGTGATCCCAAGTAAGAATCTAACATTATTAGGTCAAGAATTTTAAACTAAGTGCTTCTTGAGAGGTAAACCATGTGTTATTTTGATTTTTTTTTTTTTTTTTTTGCTTTAGTGTAATCTCTCTGACTTAAGAAAATTTAGAACTTGTGAATTCCCTACCTGGGCTTCTAGGCACTTGGTTGTGGAAATCCAACACTACCTCCTTCAGCCCTAGTAACTAGATGCTTGGCTGTGGAAATCTTGCTATCCCTTATGTTCAAGCTTCGCAATGCTTGAAAGAGTGCCAAGGTAGTTACTCTTGTAGCATATCCTATTTTGCAAATTTGGATGAGCGCTTACGCCCCACACATGGGCAACCTGGCACCACACCTTTATTTACTTAGTTTGCCCTCCATAATATTCATTTAACATCCATGCCTCCTTATTTTGCCCAAGATAATGGAACCAATAACTCAAAGAGGAGAAAGAAGCCAGTGGGAGAGATAAAAAGACATCTTAGGGTTTCCTTAGGTTTTAAGGTGAGATTTCTTCACATTTTCCTTCCATTCTTCACATTCCTTTATTAACATCTCCTCCTTCATTTTCTTTATAAAACCAAGGTAGGGAAGCACCTCACCACATTTAACTCTTTAGAACTTTGTTAGCATTGATGCAATAACCAATTACAATGACATGTTAGAAAATTATGGATTTTATTGTAGTATAACTAAAAAAATATAGTTCATGTGAAAAATTATCCCAAAAAAGTACAAACATGTTATCTGAAGTTGTTGATACTTTTTTGTCTAAAAAAATGTATATATATATATATTATATTATAAACTTTTGGAACAAATATCATAAAAAATATGCAAAATATTTTAATCATCTATTTAATAATATCACACATTCAATATCTCACAGTTGACAAATTAACTCAAAATGTGGAATCCAGATTATGTTCAGTATCAAGTATACATGAATAATTTTTAGTATTTATTTTTCAATTTCTTCTGTGGAGATCTTAAAGTTGACAAAGACTATATCTTTAAATAACTTTATTTTGTCGCTACCACTCTTTAAGAAATTCATAAAATTTACTTGGGACTTCCTTTAGCCTTGATATTTTGAGCACACCAATTTTCATTTCACAATATATTATATGCACGGTTCTTTTCTTATAATTTTTTTAATATCACCTAAATTTTTAATGTTTCTACTATCTTTTTAATGTAACTTGGTAGATTCTTAATCATGTTTTAAAATATCATGTGATTAATGAGTGCAGAATCATAACATAAACTAACACAAGATTCGGTATCAAACAACTCTAAGGGCTCTTCATTTATGATAAATATAAAATATGATATGAAATATTACATAGAGCTATGTTTATGCATGTTGTTAGAGGTAAAGTTTAATTTTTTTGTTGAATAAATACCTGCTAGATATCCTATTTATGTTGTATGTAAATAGTTTAAATTTATCTGAAGACATACCTTATAAAGATATATTATGTTATATCATGAACAAAAAAAAGCATGTGTTGGATGAAATATTGTGGAGCACTAGCCGCATTTGTTTGATATTTGATAATTGACATAATAAGTCGACGAAAGAGCTTGTTTGTATAATTACACATTCTATTGATATTGGATGAAATTTATAAAAAAAAAAGAATAATAATGTTCAGAGCTTTAAAACCACTATTTGATGGGCCAATAATTTCTAATGAGATAACATTTTTATGTCTGAGTGAAAGATTAATGATAGACATATATGTGTCTTTCTCTTGATAATGCTTCATATAATGATTTTACTGTTAATCTTCTCAAGATATGTACTTGATGCAAAGAAAGAATTAATATATGATGGTAGTTTATTCCAAATTCAATGTTACTTTTATATTTTGAATCTCACTATACAAATAGAGTTGAAGTCAACTAATATTGTTATTGAGATATTAAATGTGGGTTAAAAAATTAAAATAACTCAATCCCAAAGTTTAAAAAATTTTATGTGATTTTCAACACAATATTTCATTTGACTATAAGGATAAAGTTTCAAATTGATATGTACATAAAATGAAATAACATATATATGAACGATTGTGCATTATATTACAAGGAAGTTATTTTCTTATGGGAACTCCATGTTCTTAAGCTTACGAGCATAGAATGCCAAAAGTTGGACTGTTTAGATACTTTTTTTCTAAAAGTTTTTTATGAGGTCATATGCTTATTTTCAGCAACCAAAACTCCCACAATAAAAATTTATTTTTTCAGCATTTAGAAAATTCAAATGCATTTTTTTGAAGTAACTTTCATGTTCTCTACAGTTCATAACAGATATGGTTATAATATACAAAAAAAATTGATTAGTATTAGTTTGAATATAATATTACAACATGAATAAGGTTGAATAACAGTTAGTTATTATGAAGGATCTAACCAAACTTTACATCGCTCTAACTCCAACAAAATTGTATTTATATGATACTTGAAGAAAAAAATCAAGAGAGATCAAAAGTACATCATAACTTAATCTTTATTTGGTTGAACCAATGTTAAATACATACTTAAATCTTAATTTTTTACACCATTGGAGCAATGTCACACAAAGATTAACTTAAATATAATGACATCTTTGTTATCAACTGTAGCTTCTGAGTAAACTTTCAATATGGCAAAAAAAAATTAACCCAACACAATGCTCTATAAACTCAAAGAAGATTCAAACATTGTCGTGTTATGAGGATTGGTTACATGTTGAAGGCTCTTCTGCGGGTATTTTATTAGTAGTAATCTTCTTATTTATATAAACATTTGATATAATTTTGTGCCAAAATTATGCATAAATTAACATGCAGGTGGACAAAATCTATGAGGATGAAGTATTGATGATGGAGATAAGACTAGTGATGGCAAGATCGATGATATGTTTTATAATGTACATATTAATAATATTGCATCAAATTTTACTTGAGATGAATTACTTTTCCATTTAATTTTATTACTTTGTATCAAATTTTTATTTTTATGTACGTGAGGTTTGAAGAACTGTTATGATGGAGATTATTTTTAATGGTGTAACGAATTTTGTTAGAGTGATGACATTAATTAATTTTGTTTAATCTTTTTATGTAATGATTATTTTTGTAGGAAGTAGATAGACAAGGAAATTAATTTTGCATTAACTTATAATTGTGATGGATTTGCTTAATTTGATATGAAATTGCTTAATTTGTGATTTCTGAATGTAATTAATGGGGGTATTATATGGTTGTATCTCATTTTATTCTTCTTTGTCCATTTGGTTGATGGAATCAGAGTAGTATTATTAGTTTAGTTTTATTGGTCTTTGTTGATATCAATTTTTGATGTCATGAGTGTAAAGTGCATCTATGAACGACTCAGGATGATATAAGGTGCATTCATAGCATCATGTCTTTCAAGACACCTATGTGAGACCTCCTGATATGTTTACAGAGCACAAAATTAGGATCGGTACTGATTCCGTCTCACCCGATAAAATTCACCATTGGATGATGCTAGCTTCGACTCGGAACATGTCCAATGTCTGCTCTGATGTTTAGAGAGCTTACTCCATCAATTAAAAGTAAACAAACATAAAGTGATTCTTGAAGCAATCAGCTTTTTGGTTCATAATGACAATGTGAGTTAGAGAAAAAAAAATTGAAAAAAAAAAAGGCTTTGAAACTTGTTGATCCTTCAAAGTGAAACAAGGTGGTGGTTGAGCAGTCCATTTAATATTTCTGCAGTGGTTTTTTAGTTAAGGCAGGCCAAGTGGGCAAACTTTAATAATTTCAAGGCCGCTTGTATATTAATCTTTCTTTCAAATTTCAAGCCCTCAACCAACTACCTAAAAAAGCTAACTAAACTATAGCTAGTATTATCTTCAAATAAAGATTGCGTTGGTTCTAACCTTTCTTTTTTTTAAGAAAGAAAGGAAGGCTTCTTATTAAGGAATTTTATATCACAATATCTTCCTCAAATTAGTTATGGCAATTCATTTTAAAACAAATAAATTTAATTTGAGGAGTGCATGACACAATACAAGAAAATACAAATGAGTCTTAGAGTATAATATCTTGATTCTTCAATTTATTTATAACAATATGTGTTATGTATTTTCGTTAGGGTTGCTAACGATTTGATTGGAAATTGAATTGAGGTCGGCTCAAATAGATTTAGTGTGGTTCAATATTGGATATTGGCTCTTTATATTTGATTTTGAGGAGCGCTGGCTCAAAAATTAAATCGAGTTTGATCCGGCTCGAAATTCAAACTACGTGGCTCAAATTGAGTTATTTGGATTTGTTCCAGCTTGAAATTTTTTCGTGACCCGTTATATTTAATTTTACTGAAGTCAGCTTGAGCAGAATCGTGTATGGCTTGAAATCGGCTCCAAAAAAAATTGATCCAATGTTTTAGCTTATAGGTTGGCTTGTTTATTTCGATCCTAGCCAAAATTCAAATCAATTTTAAGCAGATTGTCGGTTTTCAGGCTAAATTCACAGCCCCAATTCTAGCACATCAAGCATAGAGAGTTAAAATACAATAGAAGAAAAAACAAAATAAATAATCATAATAATTTATGAGTTATTTTATTAATTGAATAATCTTTATTATAAGAGGTTTCGCCATAAACAAACGGTGCCACTCAGTTCTTAAGTATTTACATATCTAACACCTAAGCTCCAATTTTTACATAAACACCACAATATAACTATGCATGATAAGGTCCCATAATGTGCCTGAATATTAGGTGCTGTTAGATATTAGTAGGGCTGTCAAAAAAACTCGTTGTTCGCGAACAATTCGTGTTCGGTTCATCAATGAGTTCGTATTCAATTCATTCGATAAGTAAACGAGACAAACGTGAACAATTTTTTTTCCGTTCGGTTCGTTTAACGAACCGAACACGAGTAGCGATGTGTTCGTTTGTGTTCGAATCATTATTGTTCGAAAAATAAAATAATTTAAAATAACATATATATATACATATATATATATATATATATAAATATATATANGTATATTCATATTAGGGATGTCAAACTAGCTCGTCGTTCGCGAACAACTCGTGTTCGGCTCGTTCGTTAAGAAACGAACACAAATAATGACTTCACGAACAATTTCGAATAAACTAAATTTCAAACGAACCGAACACGAACACAAGCTCTACTCGTTCGTATTCGGTTCGTTTACACCCCTATATATGAGAGTGGTTAGAGTGGAAGCCAACAAGAAACAAGTGGGGCAATGCAAAGAGGTTTGTTTGTGCGGTTGCTGCTGGATTATGCTAGAAATTACCAGATGTCTTTCATGCAAGGATGGCAACACGAGTGGAGGAGCAGCAATCCATGCATTATTGGGGTTTGAAATGTAAATCAGTCGACATTATAAATTGCCAACATATATAAAATGTGTTTTTTCAATTTATTTTTACTTTTAAGGAACGCTTGTCGCTGATTTAATTCAAATATAGAAATAATAAAAAATGTTTTTTTTATATAGACAAAATTTGCATGGAAAACTTTTAAGGTTAGCCAACAAACTCCAATTAAAGCCTTAAATAGCTCATCACACTTCACATGACCTTCATGAAAACAATAAAAAAAAAGTATCAAAAACAGGAAATTTACATATATACCACACAATTATCATGTATAATTTACATATATATGACACTAAAGTTTCATATTTACACTTAGGGTCCGTTTGGGGCAGTTTATTTGGTGCGGTCGCGTTTTGAAAACACACCTGGACTGTTTGGGTAAACTATGTTTTGGCAGCTTATGCTTTTTGAAAACGCTGAAAACAACGTTTTCACACCGCACCTATCTGGTGCGGTGGTAGCATTCTGGCAGCGGTCTGGTTTTTTCATAAAAATAAAAATTTCTTACAGTCACCGCACCTGGCTTATCAGCAAATTATTTTTAATCAGCTTATCAGCAGATTATGCGAAAAGCTGCAGCTACCCCAAAAAGACCCTTAATTATAACACTTTGGTTATGAAATACATATGCATAAAAAAGTGAATTTCACTTCGAAAAAAGAAGATGATAGTGATATTTTTTATGTGATATTAAAGATTTCAAAGTGCTAAGCACGTGAATATTAAAGTAAAGAATAGTGTCGCATGTATGTAAATGTCTCCAACCAAATATTATATTTAATTTTAAATTATTTTCATCGTAATTACATTCTAATCAAACAACTATAAATAAAACTCTCATTTTTATTTACTTTCTCCAGATTTTACCCTACAAACCAAACACTGCTAGCCTAAAGGAACATTTATTACAGCCATATTGTTGCAATACATGCAAGCTTAGCTTCTTAAATCAAAAAAGCAACACCACATATCTGCTCATATACTCTTAATTCTCACCTAAATCCTTATTTAGCTCCTTGATACAGTAAGAAAAAAAAATTACAAAAGAATATGAAAACATTAAAGGAATAATCTTATAAAAATCTTGTGAATCTTCTACAAGCTTCTAGAATGAGTTCCCTGTGATTAAAAGCACTAATCCTGAGGAAACTTTCGCCACTGGGACCAAAACCAGAACCAGGTACAGTGATTATGTGTGTTCTCTCAAGGATTTCAGCAAACATAGCCCATGATTTTGTACCAGGAAATTGAACCCATAGATATGGAGAATTCAGGCCACCATAAACTTGTAGACCAATGGAAGAAAGAGTTTCAGCTAAAATATTTGCATTTTCTTTGTACAAATTGATTACTTCTTGCAAATCCTGAAAAGAGATGCAATAAACAATTTAAATTACTTCTCACAATATAATTTCCAAAAAAATATATGAAAAAAATAAATCACAAACCTTCTGTCCTTGCTGTGATAAACAAGCGAGGCCACCAGCTTGAACAATGTTAGAAGCTCCATTAAAGCAGGTTGAAATAACGCGATCAAAATCTCTGAGAATAGAGTAGCCATTGGAGTAGGAGAGTTCTTCAGGGATGACAGTCCAGCCAAGTCTAACTCCAGTGAAACCAGCAGATTTTGAGAAAGACGAGACCTCTATTGCAACCTTGATTCACATGTATGATTCAGTCAATCAATCAAATGTTTTAATGATGAATTCTTAAGAAATGTTTGTCTATATATATTAGCATTTAGATATCACGTGATGGTGGTCAGACCTGTAATGCTTTATGACGCAGAATGTTGGCCTTTAAAAGAGAAGCATAAAAACAAAATTAAGTGTTGTTGAGATGAGAATGCTTATGCGGATGAGTGAGACGAAATGCAAAATGAATCTATTCATGAAAGGGTTGGTGCAGTTCCACTGACAGACAGATTTACAGAAAGTTATCTTAGATGGTTTGGTCGCATTAAATGTCGATCATCTGATGATCTGATTATGAGAGTATATGTTTTTGATGTGACTTATATTAAGAAAGACAGAGATGAACCTAAAAAGAAGGAGCATGTTGTATGAAAAATAACCTTAATCTATTAGAATTAAATAAAAATATGACACTCAATAGAACACAATGGAGAAAAGGATTCATGTAGCCAACCCCACTAAGTGGATAAAGGCTTGTTGTTGTTGTTATTGTGATTAGATATCAATTGATAATTATATTTTTCTTAAGAATGTAATTAAGAAGATATTCATAGAGAATTTTTTAAAAAAAATATTAAGCTATAGTTAGTAAAATTCTTACTAATATTTTTGTGATATACTCGGACTATTTTAAAAGCATGACTTAAAATAAATTCAGAGAGATTTTTTTTTCCCCACTGTTTAATTTTAATGAGGCATGGCTATTGTTAGGGAGATCAGTAGTCAAGATTTAAAAGAAAAAAAAAATGCATCACATGCAGTTGTGGCAACATCTACAATTTATTTGAAAATGAATCAAAATAGTAAATATTAAGAAGTTTACATACATACCACATTAGTATTATATATTTACATATCTAACACCCAAAATTGGATATTTACTCTTTGATGCCATAAAACTATGCATGAAATGGTATATTTCACTTTTTAAAAAAATAGGGATGGTGATATTCTTGATTTGATGTTAAAAATTTGAGCGATATATATATATATATATATATANCGAAGCATTATTTTATGTGATACCTGAGAATGAGTGGTGGCCACCATGCAATCAACAAAAAGGTATTGTCACTTTACTTCCCCCCTATTTAGAAGAAGAAGTGGTCGTCCAAGGATAAGTAGGATAAGAAACACGATGGACGAGAGAAGAACTACGAGCACAAGAATGTGTAGTTTTTGTAAAAATATGGGGGCATAATTGAGCAACATGTCCCTACAATCTGAACACTAGCAGGTTCGATTAAAATACTCTAATAAATATAAATTTTAACTGTCCATTGCTTCTACGTACTTGTTTTTTTAATGAATCAAATGTTTTTATGTTTACTAACACTACAATCACTTGAGTAGAGACGGCCGAGGGAGTAGGTTCGACAGGCCACCCCGACAGTGCTAGACGAACCACTTCACAACGAACATTCCTACCTCTCAGAATTGCAATGTTGGGTGAAGCACATCGTGCATCAGAAGTTACTTTAAAGAGTGTAAGAACGTAAAGAATTTCTCATGTTAGTTAATTTTGCATGAAATAATTATCTAAACTAATTAATTTAAATTTTATAGAAAAAAATTCTGGAATGTGCCAATCATATACCAGATCGTATGGTTACGATTCTTCTATGCAATCAAAGTCATGGGATTGGAATGCATTAGACACCTGACCTACATCAAACTAGATCACAACTTTATAACTGCCTCAGTCGGGAGGTGGTGCACTATGACCAATATTTTTCATTTACCTGATGGTAAGATAAATTTAATTTCACATTTATATATATGTTAAAAATGTATTTACTTTTCTTATTCATATATTTGTACAAATATATTAGATGAAATAACTATAAATCTACTAGACGTTAAGGTACTCATCGGCATTAGGATAGATGGAAATGTCGTAGTTGGGCTGAATATTGTTGGCCCGAGATTGCGCTGGCCAGGTTGGCCGACATGCTGCGATGAACTGTTGGGTGACCATCATAGTGATAGTGTTCAATATCAACATCCTATACACCATAGCATTACATCAAATTTCTTTATGGGATTGTCTCATGCACAAGCTATGGTGCCACTACATTGGCTATTGGCGATACTACAGAAATTCATATGTACACATAGAATATTTACCATTATTGAAAGATATGGATGAATTTAGACAATATTCTTTGGGTTGCGTGATTCGAGAATTCCTTTATAGATAATTAAATCTAGCTACCAAGCCTTCCCATACCATGATCAGTGGATGTCTACATCCGTGTCAAACTTGGGCATGTGAGCATTTACATGTTGGTCGATCATCTCTTCATGTTCCAGTTCCTCGGGAAATGACGGGTAAATCCCTCGGGTTTGGGTACAAAATTATTTTCTCACTTTAAAGCTAAACACACTAATTCATTACTTACATTAAGCTCATTATTTTAAATACAATGTCGATGGAAAGAAGAGTGGGTACAAGACGTCTCGGTCGTAAATATCACGATGTATAGAGATGAGCTTAATGGACTCAGAGAAAGTATATACTAATCACTTTTTATTTAAACTATATATGTTAATTAAATTTAATTTATAATCACATCTGCAGGTTATCTGGACACCGTGTATAAATGTAAATATTGTGTTATTACATAGAAGTTGTTTTGAGAGGATGGACATTTGGACTGCACGTGTTCCACTAATAAATTGGAAGTGCGTCGGGTGACACCTTCCAGATCGCTTTATGAGTTAGTTCTCAAACATCTAGTCAATAATCATTGAATCTATCGAACAAGATTTTAAGAGAGTCGATAGGCGAGGTAAAGTAGGATATAACCGAGAGGAATATCATAGTAAATATATCAAGATATAGCATAATTGTCGGACTTTTATTGTGTTAATGACCTTGGCAGAAGGAGACAGAGAGGAAGAATTATATAATTATTTTTGTGGTATCGATCTTGGGCTTCACTCTACTTAACAAAGCCTCCAACTCAACCTCTTAAAACCTATTATGTGTGATCGCTATGAGAGAAGATAGTGGGAAGCTTTTTGCTTTTTGGCATTCCTTCATAGCTAGTACTATTTTTTTATTACAATACATAATAATAATTTAAATTTACCAATCATACAGTTGGATTCCCTTATTCATATATATGGAGGGGATCATGAAGCGAGTGCTAGTTCCATGAAGCAAGGTTACACTGAATTTCTGGAGCTATCACGTAGTGTAGAATAATCAGTGCACATTGATTATACGACAATTGATTGGCCTGGTCGACATGCTTTTGAGGCAGGGTCGTCTCATAGCACAGATGTCTGACCGAAGGCACCCGTAGATCAACATTTGATGCTCCACCTCGGTCATCTTCCTCCACTACGAGGCGAAGTGAGAGAAGACTCTCGTTTTTTAGACTTAGCATCGACTTGACTGAACATCGATGACCCAAGAGATAACTTTTTTTCTCATTGAGTTTTTTTCATTTACTATACTAAAAAAATGATGACGATCGACAACATATGCTCAAAGAAGATCTTCTGTTAGCAGAGCACAACGATCTTCATTTCAAGAAGCAGAAAATCAACAATATCATGAGACATCTACTTATCCTACTCAATCATTATTTGCAGGACACTGGTTATGGATAACCATCCAGCTATGTTGGACTCTCCAGATATGCAGTATCATCAACATTTGAGGTTCCATTATTTGACCTGCAGTGAACAACCACTAGTGGTGGAGTCTTCAATTTAAATTTTCAACACATTCCCTTGTCTGCGTCTATTTATCACGTAGACATGGATTTTGGTACACCACAAACATATTCTTTGCCAAATCTCAATAAACGGATTTACTGGATGCCACAAGATGTACGAATGATACAACTAAGAGCAATGATGTCGCACAAGAACTTCAAGGACATCAGTTACGTCATCGACCACTGTAATTAGTGTCTCGATATACAATTGGCTCAAGTGTTTTTCCACCTCGACGTAGAAGAATACAATTTTTTTTTAATATTTGTTAAATTTGATTAATTAATTGATTTGTTTCGTTTTGTAAAGATTTCAATTTTGAAATAAATTTTACAAATAACATTTTTTCTTAATTCATTTATCTATTTAATTTTGTTATTTAAATAAAAATTAATTGCAATTTATTAATTAATGTAGAAATTAATTTTAATGTTTTTTAATGTATACAATAAATAATAATAATAATATTTTAATGTTATTTAATATATATTAATAATAATACGAATAATAAAATTAGTAATCATATTATAAATAAATAAGTGTGAGTGAATATTTGTAATGTTGGATATATGTTCATAATTTAAAAAAATATGATTAAAAATGACTCCTTTATCATCACAGCTAAAAATAAATTGCAAGTGCATGCACATAGAAGGAAAAAAAAATCTAAATTATTCATATATGATAAATATATTGTAGTTTACCTCTTTGGAGCCAGGAATTTCATAGATGGATCTCGGGCTATCATCCGATATATAGACTGCATAAGCAGAATCAAACACAATGATTGATCCATTCCTTCGTGCCGTTTCTACCAGCTTTATTAGTTGACTCCGGGAAGCGGCATGGCCTGTAGGGTTGTTTGGCGAGCAAAAGAAGATGATATCTGTTGGCTTTACGGCTGATAAGATAGGGAAAAAATTGTTGTCTGGTGTACATTTCATGTATTCAATTCCATTGTATTTCCCTTGTTCTGCATGTTCACCAGTCTGGCCTATAATGATGCCAGAATCCCCATATGCCTGATGGTTAAATAATACTTAATTAGTGATTATTGCATGAATTGAAGGCGCCAACATTACAAAATATTTCTTTTAAGAAAATTTATTTTAATTTGAATAGGTGTTCCAAATAAAAAAATAAAAAATATCACTGTTTATTGAAAATTTGACCTAATGTACCCCTATATCATAGAAAGTTAGCTTGCTTTGGTTTCTATTTGAATTCTATGCATTGTCTTTCTTCACTTTATTTTCAACCAATGAAACAAATTGGGCTAAGAATTTATTTTTGTATGAAGGCAATTTAAGAATTCATCATAATTAGTACATCGGTCACATTCTTTTTAATAGTTTGTTGATTTCAATAGTAAACCCAAAAAAAAAAAAAATTTAGCACTTTATTTAAATATTTTCAAAATGTATTAATTATATCTTTACATCTATATATTAAAATACATAGTTTTAATATAAGGATCATTAAACTCAAGAGAAACATAAATAAATTATTAAAAAAATAACTAATTTAAGTATCCTCATATGAACATTATATGTACCTCTTTAAGTGGTACATATAAGTGCTACTTTACTATCCAAACTAGTTTTCGTGGGTAGATCGGTAAGCTAGGCCGCTATGAATGAAGGTCTAAGATAATGAGAAGTTTTGTTTCTAAGGTCTTTTAATAAATGTTCGACAAGAGTCAAGATCAAAGTAGGGTTGTGAGATCAGATTTTTTGGTGGCTAATTGTTTAGCTAGAGTTTTGTTTCATCATTTAGGTTTTGTTTTCTAATAGAGAAACTCAGACTCTATATGTCTGACAGTGCAAAAGAAAAGAAGAATTCCTTGAAGGTAGAAGTGACCGACGACAAAGACAAAGCTTGTCCAACAATTTTGTTGGAAAGCGATAAGTCTCATTTTGAAGGTCAAAATTCAATAACGACCACTCCATGGGCTTACTACATAAGGACCCAAGTGGATCATACACGCTTTTCGTCTCAAGATGGACTGAGACCAGGTAGGTTCTGAGTAGGCTCATGTTGAGAAAAAAATCGACTGAATAAGGGTTACAAATCAACACTTTCAAATCCTTCATACATAATCCCTCATATAAATAAGAGAAGATTAGCGTACACAAATTAACAATATTTCAAATACAAGGAAAATCATATATTTAGATATCCTCAAATTAAATTTCACAAAATAGAAAGATCTTACAATTAGATATTCTCAAATTAGGTTAACTAATATCTATTTTCCTAAAATACAGAATTCCTAATTTACAATCATTAGATTTTAACAATTTCCTAGTAGTTGAAAAGCATAAATGGATGAATGAGCCAATCTCTATATATACCATTTTCATGTTTAGTTCAAAAATTTTATTCAAGTTTTCTCATGTAATCAAACTGAACAACCTAAATGAGACCAGGCAAAGTACCCTTTTAACAACATAATCCTATTCCAAAAAAAAAATGAATTTGTGATTGACAAAGTAACCATTTTATAGTAAAAGTTAAGGAAAATCGATTCACACAAAGCCTAAATCATAAATTAATGCATCTACTTCGTATTGCAGCAATGCAGATCAATTTATTAAAACAAATAATATAAAATGCTGAATCTGCATCTAGTTATCTTTAATTAAATTAATCACCGGAAAGGTAGGATCTTGCACTGCAATCGTGACGTTAGACCCGAAGAGAAGCTGCATGCAAGCAAGAGGCCGAACAATCATAATTAGATAATCTAAATATTAGATGTGAATTAAACTAAAGTCATTTCTCATTAAGTTGCACCTGAAGCCGAGCAATGTCGCATTGTGCACCATCTGACACGAACACTTCATTGTCTTTTATGCCCATGTCTTTGTATATTGTTTCACATATGACCTTGCGTAATTCCTATATATATATTATAAGCATATTATAATTAAACTATCAATTAATCCTAAGACCTGAATATATAAATATATATATAGAGAGAGAGAGAGAGAGAGAGAGAGAGAGGAATTTGTAAGCTTTTATACCTTATTTCCTTGCTCAGCACTATAACCTTTGTACCCCTCCAATGTAGATAATCCAAGTGAATACTGCATAATTCAAAGAGAATCCCAAATCGGTACATCCATGGTGACATAAGAAATATAGATATTTTAAGTGCTGCTACATCACTGGTCATATATTTAAAAAATAAAATGGCCTAATTTTTCATGAGTATATGGAGGGGTGTGCAATATTTGGTTCAAACCGAATAACTGGACCGAACCGAGTCAATATGGTTGATTTAGCTCGGTTAACAAAAAAAAAAAATCAGTTATGGTTTTAAAAATATTAAAATTTGATTTTTATTTTACGGCTTGATTTTACTGCTAATTTAACCGAAGGAATCGAAATAAATCTTCTTCAGAATGTTTAGAAATAACATTTCTAGTTATCAACATTACATAATCCTTACTTAGTAATCAACATTTTCTCTTGTTATGATCATATTCTTATACCTTCAAACCAAACTTCGGTTTATATGAACGAACCTTGTAAACCGAATTAAACATCGATTTGACTAGTTTCGGTACTTTGAATTTTGGATTTCGATTAAAGTCGATTTGTCTATAATAGAAATTTTAGAAATTACTAACAAACTCAAGCAATATAAAAAAATTTACAAGATAACTTGAATGCAATGTATTTAATATCAACAATCAAAATTAATAATATTTTATCTGTAATACAGACTTTACAGATACAACATACTGCACTTAAAAATTCAATTATAATATTTTAAAATTAAAGCTTATCGTAATAAAAAGTTTTAGGATCTCTCACCAACTTCTACTTTATGTTAAATACTGGCTAAGATAAGAAAATCAGTCTTATATCTTGTTATTAATCGCTTGATTAGATAGATTATGACAATGTTAGTTTCAACAACAATTGAATGTGTAATTTTAGCTAAAAAGATTGCCAAGACAAGATTACAAAAAAAAAACAATTTTTTTGGCAAATCCACTGATAACAAATACTAAAAATGATATTGCAATGAATTTTAATATAGGATTGATGATTGATAATTTCTATGCTATGAAAAAACATTAAACACAATACAGGATGTTTATTCATAACAACCGAACTAAAAGAAATATATATTTTTTTTTATTTCATAATCTGTTGTTATCAGAAATTCATTTCATTTCATTATCTTATTTAAAAAAATAAATTTTGATTTTAAAAAGTTTTAGTTAATTTTAAATTTTGTCTCTCTCTTTAAATTTTGCCTCCACTCCTCTCTCTCTCTCTCTATATATATATATAACCTACCTCGGCGAAGATCTCCTAATTGCTCAGCTGGGACACACACTAGAGGAGGATTGACAAGTCTAAAAAGTAATTAAAAAAAAAAAGGACAACTCAGACATTCCCATGATAATTGTTTGATATTTTCGAGCAAACTCTATTGATAGTACTTTGCTGGATCTCGTCCTTAGAACCAGGGGGAGGGGAAGAGGTAAACTCACCAACCATGTTTGATGCTCAAGAGCTATTGCCTCCATATTTATTTCTCGTTATTTTTTAGGGTATGATTGTATTCATTTGTTATCTTTTGTCTGTGTTTGTGTTGTATTTCTTGTGAGTGGGCCCTTGCACCGACTCAATAAAACTTTTTTTGTCTGTGTTGTATTTCTGGTGAGTGTTCCCACTCTTTCTCATCGTTATAAGTGAAAGAACCAAGCGACTTCGCATTTTTACATTTGGACTGTCTCATTTCTCTATCACTCCCTCGCTCTCTGATTTCTCGAAGTTTTTCTGATTCACTGTGCTTGTCTATGGTTCTTCCGCTTCATTAATCTTTCTTGGAACAAAACCCGCAGAGCGTAAGTTACTGTTTCCCAACTTCAGTCGCACGATTCTATATTCTCGTTTCATTTGTGTCTCCCTGTTCAAATTGCACGTAGAAAACTAAGGGAATTGTACCCTCCTTCCCTATTCGAACCAAAGCCTTCCCTTCTCCACCCTCCTTCCCTATTCGAACCAAAGCCTTCCCTTCTCCACCCTCTTCATGCGTTTGAAGTCTCCCTGCCTCGTCCAAGGTAAGGACTCTTCCCAATCGCGCAACTCCCCTAATCGCGCAACTCCACTGTTCATGCGAACCAAATTTACCCCCACCCCGATTGCAGTGGATTAGAGGCCCACGGTGCCTCTACGGAGCAGGAATAGAAAAGCAACAACTACAACATCGAGTTTTTTAGCAACAATTAAGTTTGGAGCAAACTTCAGTCAAAATACTTGTTATGGAAAGAGATCCCGATGGTAATTCGAGATCTTTGATTTCAGGAATTTACGGTAAGTATCATCCACAAATATATTAATTTGTTTTTATTTATTTATCAATCAAACATAATTCATGTAATATTTGCATAAACAATTATTCTAGCATCCTGAGCATGAGACACACATCTGGCGCAACTTTAAGTGTAAGGGTAGTGATCGCCTATGGGACATGTTGGGCGATATCTAAAAATCGTAGCAGCATCATCTATGGCTCGGAGAGGATGTTTCTGCCATGCTACTTAGGGTCCGGGATTCTCCGGACTACCAGAAGAAGAGAGAGCAGACAAAATTGAACATGCGGGTGGACTGTGGAGGCATGTAGCCCTCCAAGCATACTGGTTGGGCGCTCCCACATACAGAATACAAGCGGAGGCTGATATGATTTTATTTATTCTATAAGGTTTTCTATAGTTTGAATATATATTCTAACAATTTTGTTTTGTGGACAGGCTGGGCTCCACCGCCGATGTACATGAGCGTACCCACAGGAGGCTGTCCGACCAGTCTTGGATCGGCGACAAATCCCTTACGGCCAAGGAAATTAAAATGCTAAACTAGTTTGACTTCAATAAATTTTAGCTCTAACTGAATGTATTTACCTTAGTTTGCAGGAGAGATTTCAGTGGCTTAAGAAGAGCCGATCTCAAGCGTCGGGAGGTATTATGATCTGCAAGCGTGATCCTTCTGAGTACAACATGCGGAGGGAGACTACTGGAGGGAAGAAGAATGGTCAAGTATATGGGCTCGGGTCGTAGGGGTTTGATTACGACACTGACCCCTCCACTAGTGCATCTGCAGTTTCTAACTCTACCGGACAGGATGAGGAGAATTTTAAGCTTGTTGCGGCATTCTCTACCAAGATGGAGGCCCGCTTGTCTCAGATGAGGTCAAAGCTGAAGGCCAGCCTGAAGGCTGATTTGGATTCCTTCTAGCAATGGATGAGGGAGTGTGACAAGCCAGCGACATCATTGGAGGAGGAGAGAGTAGATGATGACAATGAGGATGAGGGTGGCTAGATAGAGAAGTAGGATTATGAGGGGCCTTTTTCTTTTTTTTTTTAATGCTAATGTATATTTGCACGTATGTTTTTTTTCTATGAACATTGATGTACATATCCTAGAGTAAATGCATTTATTTATTTTATTATTTGATTAGATAATTTACACTTTTATAACTATATTTGTATGTTAAATATTGTGATAATAGATATGCTAATGTAAATATGAAAGAAAGAATTTCTTTTTTTTCTTATGCTACAGGTTCCCGGCGGCTTACCACCGGTTTTACGACGGTTTCAAACTTATCTGTAGGCAAAACTGACGACCAATCGATGGATATTTTTACCGATGCCCAACACATACATAACTAACGGCTCAAGGTGTGTCACAAAAAAATAACAGACATGACACTTTTCCGACAGTTAACACATAAGTTATATTAAACGACACTTAACCAACGGTTTTTACCTGCATAAAAAAACCAACGGGTGTGACGCTTTTTTGATAGTTCATCTATCGTTTATAAAAATAACGCATAAATGATGATTTTGTTAGCTTCAAAAAACTGTAGGGCATAACACATTTCCGACATGTATGTCGTTGTTATTATTGACAGAAGATCTGTCGGTTATACGAATCGATAATTATCAAGACTTGAATTTTCTCAAAAAAGCTACAATATAAAATTTTCAGACAACCATCGATAGACTTTTACTGTCGGAATATCGGTCGGTTTTGGAATCGCCGATAAACGTTTTATCTGTAAACATAAAATCATTGATAACATTAAAAACGACAGTTTTTCTTATCATAACCGACGGTTTGTGGTCGTTGGAAAAAAAACCTAAATTCGGGTAGTTTATGAATAGATATTTAAATATGTGAAATTTAAATGCCCGCATGTGCTCAAACCAATGTGCGGGCAAATCAAGTTGCATTGTCTATAGAATAAGGTTGTAAGTCTCACCACACTAGTCTGATCCCACTCCTCGCAAGTTCGGGAGTTCACAAGCCTAGTAGTTTAAGAAAAAAAATCCAAATACTGAAATAAGAATTCACAAGTCTCAATCATATAATTAGTTTGATCCTCCTCCTTATAAGAACAAGATTCGACATGACTTATACCCTAATAGTCTAAACTGACAAAACTAAATATCCCTCCTTCAAACATAAAAGTTATAAATGTTCAAATCTCTGATGATGTATGCGTTGAAAGAAGATTTCAATCTGAGGTTTTAATCTTTAAAGTTAGGCTTTTTCAAAATAATCAAGTGATATTCAAGCTAAAATTCAATCATTAAAAGCTAAAAGTAAAATTTATCTGTTTATCACAATAGTTTGTTGAGGGTGAAAATTTTCTGATTGACAATCAAAGTAATTGCATGATAGAAAAGACGTGTTACGAGTCTTTTGTCTACATGTTTTTGTTGACAATTGCACCACAAAATAACTGTTACGACCATGGCCCTTTGACTAGGAGGTTGCCAACAAATGACACCATTATATTACGGTCACGACCGCAACTGATTGGCATAAAGCCTTCTGTTAACTAAGGTCGACGTAAATTTGTCTTCTTAGACAAAAATCCATCTCAAATCTAGAAGGATCTCTTGGACAATACAACCCATGACTGCTGACAAGAATCCTCTTGTCAAGTTGGGTCAACTAACTCTGACTATGTAGATCAGAGACCACGACACCCCTGGATGACTGAACATAAGATCTTGATTGGGTTTCATCTTCATTCCCTCACCAATCGCTTTAAACTTCAAGTGGTGAATTATATAATTTAAATCCCAAGCTTGTTTCTATTATATGTTCAATTTTCAATCTTTAATGACTAGCCTTAATTGAAAGTGTTTTCTCGTTATCGTGATGAGTAATTAATCATAGAAACTTGCACCCATGGGAAACCTGGAACCTCAGATAAAAAAAAAAAGTCCTCACTAAATGAGAGCGAAATCTCTTGTTAGTGTTTTATCAACAATCAAATATGTCTTCTAAAAATCAGTCACTTTTAAGCACTCTTAACAAAATAAAATAAAATAAATTACAGTGAACCTCATCAGGAGCGGTTAAGTAATTTTGGAGCCCTTAAACACGTGTTAAGTTTCAATTGGAGTCCGGATATGGCTCTACTTCCTGACTCCAAATATAATATTTTCTTATCTTGATAAATCTTTACAGTAAATAGAGGAAACCACATCCAGATCACATCAATGTAAAATCCAAAAGAGAGACAAAAAGAAGTTGACATATTTGTCTCAGCAGCTATAACTAATAAAAAGGTAAGTTCCAAGACAACATTCATAATGGTCATGCATGGAGCATCATTTCCTAAATTATGTAGATGTCGACGGCAAGCAGAATTCACAATGAATTCTCTACAAATTTAAGGCAGCTTTAGATTATTTATTTATTTATTTTATCATTTATTTCAATTTTTATTTAAAATGAGAGTTGAATGCATATCTCCTCTTTTATTTTAAAATTTGCTCTTTCAACTTTTCATGCTTTTACTTAAGAAATATTATGATCTTGCCTTATTAATTGATTTAATTTCTCTATACATTCAATTATGATTGTTTTCGATTTTTTCATAGTAAAGATGCTGAGCTAAAAGACTATCAAAGTTAATTTATTCTAATAAATGAATGCCAAACACAATTTAACTTTGAAAGTTGAAATGTTTGATGAGAGATTTTTGTATATGCATAAAATATATTGTGTTAACCATCTGATAAGGGCAACCATTTTCATGTCTTAATAGATCTCTAAAACATGAGGTCTATCTCTAAATTGAGGAATCAAACCAAGGAAGAACTGTCATACATTAGTATTCGCAAATAATTTATGTGCCTACTATAAACTTAGCTGAAAAAATGAGTTCTACCTGCAAATAGGTCTATATTAGCTCATACAATTAATAGAAACATAGACTTAACTTTTTTGAGAGTAACATAAAGACTTAGATTGTGTAGGCATAAAATCTTAAATAATGACAATCACAATTAAAAATGGAGGCTACCATGAAATCTTAAATGGAGTTTACCACAAATTAAGGCTCTGAGACTATAAATATTATCAACAGTAGTTGATCATTAATATTATATCATTATATAAGCTCATAAAATATTTACTTGTAAATTATCCCACAATCAGGAGTGAAAAAAGAGAAGAACGAAAAGAGGAAGAAATTCTTAATGTAAAAAAAACGAGAAGACGAGTCGTCAATTCTTTTGTTCATTTCCATTCATTACCTTCACAACGATTGGTTGTGTTTATATTCAGTCGTTAATACAAACAAAATGATATATTTATGTTCATTTTTATAAGATGTAATCTCCCTATATATATATATTGAAATTTAATAAAATAATTGATTTATGCAGTCATCTACATCAATGAATCTCACCAAAACTGCATAAATTTGTTCCTTATAATTGAGATTTTTTGTATGGTTATTTTTTTTCTTGTCGTCGTTTAATTTTCTGCTCAATATCTTATCATCACACTAACAAAAGAATAAATTTATAAAGAAACTAACTACAACGACCAAACAAAATGCTGAAATATACAAAACATTCCAAATAAAACACCTCATTGAATCAAATATTTCAAATCTATTGCGGGCTAAACCCCCAAACACCTTGCAGCCAGATCCAATATGCCTTAGACTTTTCTTAGACTGAAAACTAAGCTCCAAATCTTAAGAACATACACAACTATTCATTCTTTCATAAATCAAACCAAACAGAAGACAAAATATAGTTTTTTTATATAACAAGGTGAAAATGAATATGATAATACTATTTTTTAATCATTTTTCTTAGATACTAACCTCAGCCATAGCAGATGTTATGACTTTAGGTATAGGCTCAGTTGTGTCCCCAATTCCCAAATTAATGATCTGTGCTTCAGGATATTTCTCCATATGTGCTAATTGCTTTCTTCCAATCTGATTATAAATTCACAAAGAGAGTAATGAGTTATAATTTTAAGAATATAAGCTAGCTTAGATTGACTTGCACAATAAAAGAACCATAAATGCATGCTTAATTAAGTTATTCATTAACTCATTTATTTGTTTTCTTGGCATTGGTTGTTTGTATTGTTATGCATTGTTTTGTATTAAAATTGCAATGCAAATCACGCACAACAAAAACAAAACAACAACAGTCTTTTATCTCACTAAGTGGGGTCGGTTACATGAATCCTTTTTCTCCATTGCGTCCTATTTAGTCTCATATTTTCATTTAATTCTAATAAATTAAGATCAGTTTTTATATAATAAGCCCAAGTTTTCCTAGGTCTAACTCTGTCTTTCTTAACATAAGTCAATCTAAACATCTACTATCCTAATCAGATCATCAGATGGTGGGCGTTTTGTGTCATAATTTTCATTTAATACAAATTGCGTAATCGATTAAAAATTAATGTTAATGAGATTCTTGTAATTCTATAAATAAATTTCATTTGGAGACTATTGATTCTTATTTTCTTCTTCTCCTCCTTCTAATTGTTGGAGTTGTCGACATTCTCAAATTATAATTTATCGAGATCCAGCAAACTAAACTAAACTGCATCATACACAAACCAAAAGGAGACTCTAACTAAAGATATTCATACCTCCTGGAACAGGTATCTGTTTATCAGCTTCTCCAAATTCTGATTCCGTGCCACCTTTGTTCTGCAAACTAAAATATTTATTGCAAAAAAAAAAAAAAATCATTAAATTTACAAAGACGTCTTCCAAAAATCAATTAATATGACTAAAATACTTACCGGCCATACCAACGTTACCACACCTTGGAATGCATGAGGAAGCCCCATTAAATTGGATTAAACTGCAGAGAAGCACAAGAGAAATAGTAAAATTAAGGACTGGAATGATATAAGTACTAGATTTCAACACAATTGTTGATACTTTTTGCATTTTTACCTTGAGCTAATCATCCTAGAAAATAGAAATGTTTACCAACAAGGGAAAAAACTTGCAGAAATACTGGGAGTTTGGAAGGCTATTTATAATAATAATGCAAGCACGTGGGAGGCAAAGGATGGATGGCCCATTCAGAGAAAGAAGTTTCCTATGGTGCTTGTCACATGAAGGAAGGATCCAGGAGATGAGAGATGAAAGAAACTATCTGAAAAGTACTTAACTGGAGCACAAAGGGAATTTAACGAGCAAGTTACCAAGCTCGTTTGAATTGTCTTATTTTGAAAATAGTAATGGAAGAAAATCCTGTGCCTAATTAATTTCCATGATTTTCTTGACCATGTTGATGTGTTGCTTTGACTTAAAATACATACATACATATTGTGTGTGTGTGTGTGTATTAAAAAGAATGTCTTGAGGCTATTATACCAGCTCCGGTCATTCCTGATGCACCTAACAATTTAAGAACCACATCCTCTATCGACGGAAATCGAACCCCAAACCAAAAGGGACTTACAACTGACAAGTTGATGCTCGACTAACTAATCTGAGTACACGGCGCATACATACATACATATATACATACATACATACATACATACATACATACATACATATATATATAAAGCGATGGAAGTATTATTAATCAGCTTGAGATTGAAGAGCTAGAGACTACAAGGGCGTCAAAGGATCACGAGGCCATAAAACTAAAACTAAGGACTTCTTTTAATATATATATTTTTCTTTTGTTAAGCAGCTGAGATGAACATGAATAAAATTTGTTTTTAGCTTGATTAATAAAGAGAGCTAAATTTGACTCTCTCTTTTTCCAGCCTTGTTCAGCTCAAATTAATTAAATAATTAAAAAAATAATATTTTTATAACAATTTATATTAATTTTATATTTTTTATTTTAAAAATTGTTTATTTTTTATTTCTAAAATCATTCAAGCTGACTAAGAGCTGAAATACACAAAATAAATTCGAATCGAGTCAAACAAAAATATAACATAAACCTATATCTTAATAAAAGCAATTTAAACGAGCTGAATAAACAATTGACTGACTCAAACTCAACTTGTTTTCACCCATATCGAGTCACCATCTCAACCACTCAAAAATAGTTAATTGCTTACTATAATTCGTGGTATTTATAGCAGAAAAGACACGGACTCAACTCTTTTTTATTTTATTTTTCTGAGTGCATATATATTTCTGTTGCATGCATAAAAAAATTGTAGTGCGGGAGATCATGGATTTGCATTTATTGTAGTCAGGGCTGTAAGAAACTAATGCGTTTGATCAACAACTCAAACTCATGTCGATTAATACTCGATTATATTTATTAAAATTAATAAATAAATAAGTTCGAACATTGTATGTTCAGATGACACATTTTTATTAGTTATATTCCATGTTAGATTTCTATATGTTGAAGGCTAGTATAAATTAAATGCATACTTTCCTTTTTATATTCCAAAATATTTTTTAGTGATGAATGATGATTTTCAAAAGAGCATACTGTGCGTGAAATGTTTAGGCATGATATTGAGGTATTCTTATGTTTAGGTGATAAACGAGCTCATTTTCATGCATAGGTACAAAAAACAAGTTATTAGTTTAAGCTTGGTGTGTAAAAATGAAAGTTTAGGTGTGAGATAGGTAAATGTATAAGAATTGGGTGCTATGTAATGAAATTTTCCCTTAGTTTTATTTTTGCAAATATATTACATGGGATTGTATTTTCTTTATTAATTTTTTAGGTATTCATTATTACATCATTATTGTATCTTTTAGGTTAAATTTAATTACTTTTATTTATTTATTTTGTAATTTGGTTCGACTCCGATGGAACCAATGAACCTTGAAACTTTCATTCTTCCGGTTTGATGTCTGGTCCGGTACCTTGGTTTTTTGAGTATTTAAAAAGTGATTTTGATGACCTGGGTGCATTTGCAAAGTTCTTTTTGTAAAACAATGCTTCAAAAAAAAATTTCTATATGAGACCAATATTAATGGATTTTTATTTTTTATGCTTGAAAGCTCGTTGATACATCTAAAATATATAGTGTTTTTTAGACACATTTTTATAACTATTTTTGAGATATTATGTTTAATGGAAGGTATTTGTGTGTTTTTCTTTCAAGTACGAGTGAAAATGTGAAAAATGCTAAAGGGAGTGAAAAAGGATCAAATTTAGAGCAAAGAGGTGAAAAATGTGTTAAAGTGTTTTGGCGCCTAAGCGCTGGATCTGGCGCTTAGGTGCCGGTTAAACAGAGAAGGCCGCGCCTAAGCGCCAGAGGCCTTGCGCTTAAGCGCAAAAGACAGTTATTTGGCGGTTTTCTTCATTTGACTGGATTTTGAAGAGATATTTGAGGCACCTATTGGCTTAAGAGGGTGGTTATGATCACTAAGAACAAAAATATTATTAAAAGACTTGTGAAAGGAGGCATCCTTTGGAGGATTAATTGAATGTGGACACATTTTGAAGAGTTTCCAAGGCACCTCTTGGAGATTTATAAAAGAAGAAAGTTTTTACATTTGAAGTGGGTGCTTGAAGAGGGAGAGAGTGTTGGAGTCCTGAGAAGAAGATCGTGGAGAATCTTGTGGAGAGATTCAGGCACCACAAAATTTACTTTTTCCTTTTGTTTTTAGTTTTATTTTAAGTGTTGAGAGTTTTGTAAAAGAGAAGATATTCAAAGGAACTTTAAGAGTTTGGTGGAGGATTTGAGATAAGTTTTTATCTTTTGTTTTAAACTACTTTTGGTTTTATTCGAGACTTCTTGTTGGTTTGACAATGATTTCTACTTTTAAACTAAATTGTGGTTTTGTTTTCTCCGTGAATTATGAGTAATTTTCTTTGTCTTTCTCCTTAAAATGAAAAGTAATTAAATTTTGGATAGAAGTTGTGGAGAGTTTTGATCTTTAATGTTGGAAAAAGTCATGATGATTTAAATCCATGAACTTCATTTACTTCTTGATTTGGTCAATCCAGATGTTAAAATTTTTTGTGAAACATGTAAGAACCGGACTGATATTGTCTCAATCAACAATTGGAAAGAATCACATGAGTTGTATGAATGAGAATGTAATTCATATGATTTAGTGCAAATAAATATGGAAATAATCATTGAAGGGTGTAGAGTTAAAGGACTTTAAAGTGACAGGTTAAAGTCCCCAACTTGATTTAGTATTTTAGATTCTGATACGAGATGTTAGCCCCCAGGTGGAGGGAATCGAGAGAACTCTAGAGTAAGAGCTGGTATCTTCCCTGCATAGCCGGTCTTCACGACCAAAGAAAAATATGTTGAGATTTTCATACTTATTTTACACTGATTTTGATGATATTGCACTTCAAAGAAATGTATTTTTGATGTTTTGTTGCAGGTATGTTGAATTATGATCATTGTAGCAAAAATAGCTAATTTGGATAAAAAATGACCAAAATATGAAGATTTGATCTTGGGCGCCGACGGTGCTATTGACGCCGCCGACGGGTTTTTCCTGAGAGTCCAGAATTAAATATTATACAAGGCCGCCGACGGTGTCATCGAGTCCGCCGACGGCGAGAACGACGATTCTCTCAATATATGCATTGAATGTGGACGATTTTTTAAGAGACGCTTAGACAACTCTTGAAAACTCTTCTACAACTTTAAGAGAAACATTTTGGAATCGTGATATTTGTGCGCAAATGTACGAAAGTCCTAATAAGTTTTCCTAAGGCTTTTAAACTCTATGGGAACTCATCCTCGAATTCTCACAAGTTTGTCATAACATTCCAAGTGCTTGAGGTTTATGACCAGTCATATAGAGTTTCGAAGAGAGCTAAGAAGTGGTTTAAATTTCTATATAGGTGGGTTATATCTCTAGTCTTCTAGGATAGTCAAAGAGAAAGCCCTATGTCTAGATCCTAAGTACTAAGAGGAAATAAAGACCTCACACCAAAAATGAGGTCAACAATAAGAAAGATAGCATACAGGTAAAAATTAAAGTATAGTTGTTATATATGTAAATAAATAAAAATATGGTTGTATATATGTAATTTTTCCTAAAATAAAACAAATAATTTTTTTTTAATATTGCCATGTAACAAAAAAGAAAAATAGACTTGAGTGCCTAGTAAATATGTAATGTGTCTAATGACTCTAAACTCTTATTTTGAGCTATGAATTCCACTTGAGTTTTTTTTCTTTTTTTAATCATTTAAAAAAATGGAGAAAACTAAAACAAATTTATGAACTGCATGCATCTAAAAATTCACATGTCCGAATAAAACAAAATATGAAGAATGCAAAAGTTCAACATTAAAGTCTAATCAGGAAATTTATAGGAAAAAGAGGAGAAAGAGGGATTTTCTTTCTCATGATCTTATGAGATTGTGGAAAAGAATTTCATGACTGGACTGCTGGATTCTAATCTATTTGATTCTAATCTTATTCCTAGTCACATAAAAGCCCTATAAATGCAACATCTATAAGGCCTCATAGAAAAGGAAACTAAGGGTATTGAAATGGAAAAAGGAAAAGAAAAGTCGAAGAAGTTGTTCAAATTAGCAGAAATACTAGATGGTTTTTTCAGCCGCGCTATTTTCACTTGAGAGACTAAAATTAGTTTTGTGGTCGAAAAACTGACCAAGTTTTCAGTCGTTTAATGAACAAGCTGAAACACTGATTGTCAATTATAGTTGGTTCTTAAATCACTTAGAATCAGTTGTTTTGCCGGTTAAATTCAGCCAAGAAGTTGGCCGACTTAAATGTGAGCCAGTAATCTACTGAAATTCTTACTTTAGGCAAACCCTCCTGCCGAAACTGTCATTTTTTTTCTTCCGTTACATTTGTTTTCTCCTCTCTCATCAACTCGACGATGTTAACATATATTGACATACGACAACGTTTGGCTTTGGTAAAAACCGCAGGTACCCTAGCCTTTCTCCCATTTCCTTCCCTTCTCCTTCTTGGACGCTTGAGGTATGTCAATCAATGACGTTATCTCGCAATGATTCCTTGCTCGGCTCACGATATTAGCCAGGAATCCAGAGCATACCACTCAATTCCTATGTATTTACATATGTAACACCTAAACTTTCTTGTGCACGACCTAAACTTATATACTTAGCACATAATTCTTATGCATTTACATATCTCACACCTAAATTTTTATATTTTTCTTGATGCTCACATTCCTCCTCGTCTTCTTGTCCCTCTCCATCGTGCTCTCTCCAGTGTGCTCCCTTTTAGTCATGGTGCTTCCTCTCCCTCTCCAAGAAATCAACACGTATTTATTCATTTGTCTAGTTTTATATTTAGTTTTTTTATGTTAAAATCAATTGATAGATCAATTAGGTAAAGTTAGGGTCACATTCAGGGTAGCCTGAACCCAACCTAGCCTGAACCCAACCAAACTCAAACCCAACCTAGCATGAACTAACCTAGCACAAATCTAACTGATCTTGAACCCAATCTACACGAACTCAACTCGAACCCAACCAAGCCTGGGTTAATCCAAACTAGCCCGGGCCCAACCGATCCCAAAACCAGCCTAGCTTGAACCCAACCTAGCCTGAAACCAGCCTAACCCTAACCCAACCTAGCCTAACCTAGCCCAAACTAGCCCAACCTTATTTAACTCTAGCCTGACATAGCCCAGCTTAACTTAGTGCTAGCCCAACCTAGCCTAACTCTAGCTCCCCTAGCTGAACCTTGCCCAACCTAGCCTTACCCTATGCTTCATGTGTAGTTTAGTTTATGCGCCTTTGGTTCTATTGTGTCTTGCTCATTGTATCTCTCATGTTTAGGTCATTCTAAATCCACATAATGTGTAGCTATGTGTATTTAGAAATGACTAAAAGAGGGAAAAGAGAATCTTTAATGTATACGGTCTCCTTGTAAACCCCAAAACATTAATAAAAAAAGGATGTCATTTTACAAGCCTATTTTAAAATAAAATAATAATAATTTAAAACTGATTTGGAAATCATTTAAAAAATAATTAGAAACTAATTTAAGAAATAAATTAAAAATAATTGAACATTAATTTTAAAATAATTTTGAAAAATTATTTAAAAGATAACTCAAAACAACTTAAGAAAAGTTAAAAACAAACTTTTAAAACAATAACATCTTAAATCACTTTAAGTTGGATGAAACTTCAAAAATACTTAAACTAACTTAAAAATAATTAAATTAATTAACTTCAAAATAGCTCGGAAACTTAAACTAAATAAAATACCTTAAAAACACTCAAACTAAAAAACCCCAAAGATAGCTAAAATACTTCAACTAATTAACTTAAAGCAAGTTAAAAACACTTAAATTAATTAACTTGAGATTACTTGAACACTTAAACTAAATAAGATAAAGGCCGCTAAGACATTTTAACTAATACTTTAAGTAAACTAATTAGCTTAAGATAATTCAAATGTTCAAATTAATCAACTTAAGATAATTAAGCACTTAGATCAAAATAACTTAAAAAAGTTTTAAAATTTTAAAATAAATCTTTTAAAAGTTAAAAAAATTCAAAGTTTTTAAACCATATGAAACTTTAAAAGAAGTTGAATCACATATGCTTGCAAGTAACATAAAACTTCAAACACTGAGAACCAAACTTAAGGACAAAACTAAATGGAGGACACCAACCTAAAAAATTAACATGAAAAACCTTAAACTTAGAAGAGCCTAACTTTCACCATGCTCAACAAACTAGAAATCAAAATAAATCACAAATTTAATATTAAACCCCAAAATAAATTAATATTCATCAACTCTATATCATGCAAACTAAATCTTATTAGATCAACCTTAAAACCGTAGGTTAGCCAATATAAAAATAATAATAATCGAGGGTCATCATAGCCTAGATTAATCCAGCCTAGAAGCTTAAGTTAGCGTACTAAGTTTCCATAGCTAGTACTAAAGACTAAACGTATAAAACAAACAGTCTTACCCTTGAAATTATGTAGGTTTCATATGATGAAGTAACCCATAGTTATTGACAAATGCACCACAAACCACCTGTAATTATAAAATCCTCCATTTTTCATTGTTATGGAGCTATGTGGAGATTGCTGGTTATAATGCTAGTTGAAAGGATAACAATGTACCCGGGATAAGGGAAAGTCATGAGCATCTTGACTGTGGATGTTGTTCTCTAAATTTATGTTAGTTTGCCCATTTAAGTTGTTTGTAGAATTTAGAATTTTTTCAAAATTAATATTTTTGCTTTCATCTATACATATTTCGTACCCAACTCTACCCCTTAATGTAGAACTCATTCCAACTCAAATAAATCAATATCGGCTTCTTCGATTCAGAATTCAAAATAATAGCTTCTCAATCAAACAAACTCACCCAACCCATTTTAAACCCTTTGATTCCACCATGAATTTAACTCAAAGCTCTTCAATCATCATCAAATCTAAGTCCTTTAGGTAAATCTTCCTCCCTATGATGGACTAATCCCCATTCCTGAACCTTTCCATGACATATTGTCAATGGATTGTAAGCCCCAACTTTTGAACTTAATTCCTCCAAAATTCTGAACTTGAATTCAATCATCACATTTGAAATCTCAATTTTGAAAATTTAGCCTTAAAATCTGAGTAACATAAGAGTTTTCTCTTGGGTTTACAGCTCTAGAGATGTAATTAATTAACAATGAGGGATTACCCTTGTAGGATTAAAATAAATCATATCTTACGGTCATAAGGTAAGGGGAAAATCTCTGGTTCACATAGACTCATAATCTTATAGATTTTTATCATTCTGATGATTAGGTTCATTTTTAAAGTAATATTTCTCTCTCTTGTTGGAAGATAAAATCACTAGAGATGTTTATTTTGCTAGAATATGATGCTTCGAGTGACGATAAGTGACCTTGAAACTCTTTAATTTCTAACAAGTGCATTGTATATGACTTTTTTTTCAAAAAAAAATATTATCTTAGTCAAATAACCCTCAAACTCTTAGTGGTTAACCCTTGCAGACTTCTTTCGACTCCTTGTAAGGGTACCTTTATCTTTGACTCCATAGGATGTATACGAATAATTATAATAAGCTTTGAAGCTAAGATCTAACATCGAGTAAGTAAATTCATTCTTAGCCATCACTTTATTGATTATAGCTATAATGGCCATAATATATTTCACGGAAGATCGAAGATATAGTTTGAAACTATTATAGGAACTTTCAAAATCTATTTACACATATACTTTTTCAAGGAGTTCGATTAAAAAATTTATGTGTAGTGAGATATGATTGTTATAAACTTCATTTTCATTCCAAAATTTATTCCTACGAGTAAATGTCCGCAACTTAATATGTCGGATTGATTGTACATAAATCCTACTCATTAACAATCTCATTAAGATGCCATATCTATTCATATTGGCCATCCCTCTATATAAAATAGAACTCCAATATCATCATGTATCAATAGCCCACTCAATTGCGTAGAACTATGTTGCTAAACAACTCCTAAATCTTAATCATGATTGAAGCAATTAATTATGGACCAATTTGATCTCAACATCACTTGTAACATAGTTAGCCAAAAAGGAACCGCAGTTGACTAAAATTTCTATATATGAAAGTCTATCAAATTTATGAAGCGGATATATTTTCCAGAACGTCATGTGGGACTAACTTATGCATGAAGCTTCAGTGGTGCATGCGAAATTGAATCTTTTTGTTAGTAAGACTGATCTTCTTAAACAATCCAAATGATTAGGAAGATCTGCTTGCATATCTCTTAATTCCTATCTATTTGCATATCTATCATCTAAATTTCATTTTTTACATATATGCCGCCCTATCTATGCATACAAAGATGTATTTCACATTTTAAAAGTTAAAATAGTTTGATGTGATGAGAAAGATTTGGGTGGTAGAAATGTAAATGATTATTGAAGCTCTTATGTACCATTTCCCAGTCTGCCATGTAATTGTTCGGAAGCTCAGAGGTATTTCCAGCTTATTTGACTCTTCTGTTTTTTTCTTGGAAAGAATTTTGATGTTGACTGCAGGGGTTGAATTTCTTTAATTTGGAACCAATTTTCAACTCTCTTTAAGTTAAAAAGAAACAAGCAAGTCGCCGAAGCACATGGCCAGAGGTTTTGACCATTTTGTGCTCCCTAATATAATTTATAAATTTACAACTTAAACCTTTAAAATTTCTATTTTAATCAACCCGTCTTTTTCTATGTCATTTTTCTTCTTCATCTCGCTTTAAATTACATCAACTTCTTCTAGAATTTAGACAAGTCATATATAATATATATATATATATATATATATGACT
>JXCR01016348.1:362068-374763 GCA_002079205.1 Phalaenopsis hybrid cultivar
ATATATATATATGTATTCCTCTTTAGAAATAGATATTGTAGACCCTTTTGATCAACCAAATAATATTTTTTTCTTTTTGTATTCGTAACATAATTTACGTGTAATAATTATCATTAGTATGTAGCATAATATTCCTAACATGATTTTGAACAAGACCTCAACTCAGCTCAAATCAGATTATTAGTGATATTAGGGCTATGAATTTAGAGAGTTTAATTTTAATATCATCAATCTCTCAAAAATTGATTCGAAAATTTGACACTGGCCGAAATAAACAAGCGAAGTTACGAGCCAAGATTTTAAATCAAATTTTTTCTGAGCCGATTTCGAGTAGTACCAAGATCGGCTCGAAATTTGATCCTTAACAGCCCTACTCACTCATCAGACATTTCAATTGACCAAATGTTTTTTGTTGCATTAATCTCTTTGATAAATAAAAAGAGGCAAGTTTATTAATTGTTTGCAATCTGGGTGGTAAAGAGGAAAAAATATTACATCAGGACTCCGAACGGACTCCGAACGTAGAGTTAAGTGCGGAGTCCAATGAAATCACCCCCACAGAGGAATATTCCCGGTAACACAGGAATATTTCCCCCGTATTATTTAAGTGTTATTGTATGTTATTCATGTGTTATTGTGTTCAGAGAATATTTCTGGTATTATAATAACATAATAACACATTAATAACGTTTGAATAACAGACAATAACACTGGAGGAATATTCCCCTATATTACCGAGCCGATTTTTTTTTCTCACATTCATGTGTGTGGCGTGATTTCATTAAACTCCACACATAACTCTACGTGCGAAGTCCTGATGTAATATTTTTTTCGGTAAAGAGTAAGTTGTGTGTTTCTATTTCAGTAAGCAACATACAAAATCCTATTTTCTCAAAAATAAAAAGAAAAAAGAAAAAAACATACAAAGTCCTATATTTAAAATGAGGGGCATTGAACCATTTATGTACATTTAAAAGCTTTTTATATATTTACGTAACTAACACTTGCATGACACCTAAATCTTTAATATCACATCAAATATGTCACTCTTACTTACTATATTGAAACACAACTACTCACACATAAATTATGATACCAGTGTTATAACTATGAATATCAAACTTTTAAATACCTAAGATATATCGTGCATGCACATAATTTTATTAATTTGCATGCCATAGTAGAACATTTATTTAGGGCAGATATTTTATAAGAGATCAAATAGGCAGCAATTTTTTGCCACTTTTAAGAAATTATTTTGTTAAAAAGTAATTCCTTACAATAAAATTTATTAGAGTGCTATGACTAAAAAAAATATTATCTAATATTTAAAATGTTTTTTTAATACCAAAAATATTTTTCAAAAGTTTATTTTCTATACAATAATTATATAATTATTTTTTATAAAATCATCCTAAAATAGCCTTTAGCTTTTCAAGATTTTTATTTACTTTTTAAGAATGTGGTGTTATAATTGTTGCATTGGATAGGGCTGTCAAAATGGCTCGTTGTACGCGAATGGCTGGTGTTCGGCTTGTTAAGAAGTCTGTGTTTGGCTCGTTCATTAAGTTAACGAGCCGAACACTAACAAAGATTTGTTCGTTCGTGTTCGGCTCATTTTGACTCAAAATACTACTCATCAATTATATCTATATCTATGTAAAAAATTTAATTGACTAGAAGGTTGCAAGGATTTATAATCAATTAAAAGTATTAATTAAGAAAATAGAATAAAAATTATTAAATTATATTCAAATGGTGTTTTAATATAAAAAATAATTTTAAATATTGCCCCAACCTTTAACATCTTATGGCTATGTGATTAGGGTTGTCAAAATCACTCTTTATTCATGAGCAACTCGTGTTCGGCTCACTAAGCAAATGAGCAGAACACAAATATATAACGAAGCCGAATCGTTACACCCCCTAGCCCTTGGTTACTCTCTTTTCAGCATCTTGGACCACGTGGATAAGACTTTTATCAGTATTAGATTTCTCCATTTTCTTATTATTTTTTTTTCATTTTGATTTAATTTTATTTATTTATTTTTCTCCTCATACTTCCCCCTAGTAAAGTTTTTCTAGAATCTATGCTGAGGTAATTGGGCTTCACTCGAGCCCATTATGAACTGTATTGGCTATATCATAAGCATTTTATTAGGCTTATATTTGATTTATTTATATTAATTGAGAGAGTAATGAATCTTTTAGAAATCAAAGTTTTCTATACATATAAACAAATATAGTATTTAGTGTAAGATTATAACTCCACTCTCTTATTTGTGAGAATATTATGTATCTTTGTACTGCTCACTTATAATGAACTATTTCGACTAAAATAGATTTCATGATTTTTTTTTTTTATGGGATTATAATTCTGAATATGACGATCATATGCAATGATCGTTGGAAATTATTATTGGATCTTTAATACGACGTTATATGTTATGGTTGTGTTTCATATATGACGTTAGCAAGTAGGTTTTGTCGACTGCGGCGAGCAGGAGTGGCTAGCGTCTGTCGATGGCTACCGAAAGGTAGTGGTCGACAATTTTCTGCAACTACAGAGGTTAGAAGTTATCTTCTGATTTTCAGTACAGTGTTGCCCGTTACGACGATATTTGGGATACAATGCTAATAAGCATATGTCACTGACGGCGAACAGGGATTATCGACCGTCTGTGGTCGAAGGTGGTCAAAGATCACAAAGACCATAAGTTAACATAAGTCTTCAGGCCATAACAAGCTCTAAAGTTTGTTAACTTTTGCTTCCCCTCTCAACTCTAGGGGCGCGGGTTGATATATAACGAATAATTCATTTGAGCTCACATTATAAATGAGTCAAACATGAATAAAAGTTACTTTGTTGGCTCCATTTGATTTGAAAAGGGTTAAATAATAAAAAAATAATTTTTTTCATATTAATTTTTTCTATTATGTTTAAAAAATGCTAAATTTTAATATTTTTACAAACTATTGGGGTGGCAATAAAAAGGTATAAATATTTGTGTTCGAAATTCTGTTCCAAATTTCCGAGACCCGTCACCTGCTCGGAAAATTCCCGCCTGAGGGATAGACTGTAAGAAAATGGGTGGTATCTGTGTGGATATCCTTTGGATTATTCCGCAGAAAAAGCATAGAAAAGCAGGTTGGTTTGTTTGTTCCATTCTTTAGCCCCACATAACTTTATGTCATGCCGCGATGTAGCGAGGAGGGCGGAGGTCCGATTCGTGCCTTCTACCTGTGCATCTGGGCTGCTGTCCGCACCTCTGGACATTCAGATGTAATAATTTTTCATGAGAAAGCCACTTCAAAAGCAAATTAAATGCCAAAGTGGAAGGCAATGAAGCCTTGAGAAGTTGTGTAACCAAACTAATACGTGGCATTATTTAATTGATTTATTTAAAACAGTAACTTTTTTATTTAGAAAATATTTATTTTATTTATTTAAAATAGTTTTTTTTTTAATTTCAAACAGAACAATAGAGGGGTTCGGCTTGTTAAAATAGATTAAAATGAGTAAAAAAAATGGATGAATCCAGCATGAGCTAAGTCTAGACAATGAGCAGCAGGATTATTGGCGAGGTGGATATACACAATAAAAAATTAAATTTAAACAAGTTGAACATGAATAAGCTCAAGTTCAGCTCTTTTACACCTATCTCTCTATATACTTTACAGCTTATAGTTTATGTGAAGAATGAAAAATGGTGTAGACTATTCTAAGACTGATTGTGAATTTTTATTACATTTGAGCTTCATGTACAAAATCTCTTCATGCTCATCATGAATCACTTGTCTTGTGCGTTTATATAGAAATACAAGCATATTTTTTGCTTAAAAAATTCATGGATCATTTCATACATTAATTACACAAACATGCTAACTTATAATCTCTTGCATTAATTTTTTTACAAATCTTTATAGATTGTCATCTAGATGGGGAGATGAGTGCATGGGAAAATCCATAAAATTTATATTTTTAGGCTGCATAAGAATATCGACGTCATACCAACAGCAATGCCAATACCATCAACACTAATTCCATTTTCAACACTCGTATCACACTATCACCTCATATATAATCCACGAGTCCTTTTTTACCATAGTGCAATTACCGCCCATAATTATTTATATTCATCATTTTTATTCACCACCTTATGTAGGATCTTGTATATACTAACTACCATTCCTTGTACATTTTTAACTAGTTTATTATCTATACCATCTCATTTTATTTGGTGTCCTTGCTATCGTCACCCTTCTTAATATATATATGCCTCACAAAAGCTTTCTCATCAAAATTTATTGAAAAGTCGATAACACAAGAGAGTAAACTAATTCCACATGTTGCACGTCATCATAGATTGTACAATGATGAGTTTGATATTGATACATAAAACTTCAATGTGTGTGTGTGTGTGTGTGTGTTACTTAACCCTTTTTTTGTATGCAATGTCTTTTTCTTATATGAATTCTTCAATATCTAGCATCATTATTATGAACATTGTCATGACATAATCATGTATTTGATCTTTACAGACTATCATCATGTAAAAAAAAATCATTACAAACAATCAATATATGTAATATATAATTCTAAAAGGTCTTTACACTAGATGTTGATTTTTTTAGCCTTGATTACTATTATCAAATTCTCCCATCACCGAAATCATCATTGTTAAGCATGAAGGCTCGCTAAAGTGATAATATTGTGTGAAACTGCATTGAGCATAAATGTCATTAATCAATTTATTGAGGGGTGTTTAATAAATGAGGATTGTGAAAGGATCTCTCATCTTAATGGTTGTAGAATATTTTTTCTTCAAGTTATGAGTTTTAATCACACATTTTGGGATTCATTATAAGCTACTCAAAATATTGAGCATTAAAATTGAACAAATTTTCAACTCATAAGCTTTAGTTTATGAGAAAGGGTCAACCAATTAGTAATTTAATGCAACATATTTTTCTAACTATCGTTTATGAGATTAAACTCAATGTTTTTATGTATCTTTGCAATTTTTCATTCACATTAAAGCGGCCCAATCTGGCTATCACTTACCCCTAAAAATGGAGGTTTTATGATATTATAAATGACAATACTACATGTACAATATGTTACAAGAAATGATTGTAGAGGTTAACATTTATCAACTATGATAGAAAGATTAAAATCTCAAAGTTGCTACAATCTGAGTCAAATCAATGATTTTACTAAAAAAAATTTAAGTAAAATAATGAATAAGCAAAATTAGAAACAATGCATTAATATTAAACTAGATTTAAATTTAAAACTATAATCATAAAAGAGAGCCAATTATTTTTATTGTTTTCATCTAAATTATCAACCCAATACACTCATTTTATATGCCTTAACACCATTATCAAGCAAAGTGGAACAAAGATGGAGCCCTAGCCAAACTGTTAATCATGTGTAATTGGACTTAGATGAGATTGATGAGGAAGATACACCCTCATTCAATAAAAAATAGTAAAAACATGACATCGCTTTCATGTTAAAAATATATTAGAAGCATCAAATATTTTTCTTATAAAATATTATACTATTTTAAGCAAATAATTCTCTCAATCAATTTCAACTTAATTGAAATTCATAGGGTTTTAAGGATTTATGTTGAATTTGATTTGCTAACTACTTTCTTATCTTTCTTCCATTATCCTTACTCGATTGCCTCACATTTAATCCCTTTACTCAATCACTACGTTGTTAGTTTATTTTATGGCAATTTTAATACATGTATGTTTATGTTAACTCTATAAATGTTCCATTTATTATAATTTATCCTCATAATATTCTAATTGAAATATTATGCAAAAACTTATGTTTTTATCTTTATTATATGATTTTCTCCTTGATTTAGAGCTTCAAGAGTTCAAACATCAATATATAAATGTAGAGACAAATATATATATATATATATATATATATATATATATATATATATATATATATATATATATATATANCTTTAAAGTAGGGCGGAAAAATGAGAATTCAATAATTTATTCATATCTATGCTTGATAAGTGCTCATTCATAATCATTTGACTAAGTAATTAAAAAAAGCTTAATAACTTTGTAAATACTTGATTGTTAAATGAATGAGTTTAAATAACTTATTGCTAGATTATTTATAATTATGTGTAATTTCATGTAGCGACCATAAGTGAGCAAGTTAAACAGCTTAATAAGGCTTAATTTTACTCAATTAATGCTTAAAATAAAGCTAAATATAACACTTTGCATAAAGCTTAATTTGTATTGAGTTCAAATCCAATATAAATTGTAACTGTAAATATTTCAATTATCGGTGCTCCTTTATCTTTTCTTCATTTTAGAAATGCATATTTGAATTGTACCAATATTTTACTGTGATGATCTCTCTCATTTACTCGTTTATGAAGGTTAATGATGTTGTTTGTGTTATTCATTTATGATTAAGTATGATGTACTCTAAACTAAAAAGCCGAAATATTGGTATACATAATGGAAACTCAGAATATCAGTAGATATTAGATGGCCTGCTAAGAATTTAGTCCAATGATGGTCAAACAATGATTAAAACATCATCAAAATAGGTTTATAATTGGCAAACAACAACAACAAGTCTTTATCTCATTAAGTGGGGTTAACTGCATGAATTTTTTTCTCTATTGAGTCCTATTAAGTGTCATATTTTCATTTAACTCTAATAAATTAAGATAGTATTTCATACAATATGCCCAAGTCTTGTCATTTGCATCTACTTTTCCTAACATAAGTTAAATCTAAAACATCTACTCTCCCAATAGGTTAATCAAATATTTGACTTTTAATATGAACAAACCATATAAGACTACTCTCTCTAATATGGTTTGCCATTGGAGCTCCACCAACCCTTTCATAATGAATATTTAAAAGATTCATTATGACCTCTATAATTAAAGTTTTTTTTTTTTTTTTTCCAAACACATTCTCTAGTCTTATCCACAAAAAAAAAGATATCATAATTGAAAAGCATACACCTAACGATGTCAATTTAGGTCAACGGGTTGAGTTTAAGTCTGACCCGAATAGGGTCAACTCGAAGCTGACCGAAATAATAAACGAGTTAAAAACTAAGACCTAAGCTCGACTCGAAAAATATTTGGGTCAACCCAAACTCAGATTTTTCGAGCCGTGTTGCTTGTCGGGTCAATTTTTGACACCCTTACTGAAACACCGAAGTATATCTTCCTATAAATGTTCAGTAAGAGCATTCATAACCAAAGCAAAAATATACATGCTTAAAATCAATCCCTGATGTAATCTAACTAAAATAGGAAAATACTTGGTCAATCCTCCTTCTGTTCGAACACTAAACATCTTTCATATAAATATTTTTAGTGACTTGAAAATAGGTCATATCGATACCTTTCTTTTCTAGAACTCTCCAAAGAACTTCTCTCCATCAAACCTTCAATAAATATATAGCTTCCATACCCAACATAAATCCAATTTGATTTAAAATAATATTTGTATTATGTCTTAAACTATGTTCAATTACTATCTCGTAAAATTTTAATGTATAACACATTAACTTAGCTCCTAGATAATTTACACACTCGTGTGAATTACCTTTATTCTTAAAAATAGAGATCAAAATACTTTTCATCCACTCCTCAGTAAAATTTTAATTTACGGCACATTAACTTAGTTCTTGTAAAATTTATACGCTCTTGTGAATCACCATTGTTCTTAAACATAGAGATCAAAATACTCTTCCTCCACTCCTCAAGGATTTTTTTAGTTTTTAAAATAATATTAAAAATTTTACTAAGTCAAAATTCCTAATTCTCTTAAATATTTTCACAGTTCTATTTGGATGCCTTCATGTCCTACTGGCTTTTAACTCTTCATTTTCTGGAAAACCTCCTTAACTTCTTTTTTACTAACGTGACGACATAAATAAAATTTTTTTATTATTTTTAAGGATATTAAGATCACTAAAATCGATCATATTCTTAAAATCTTTATAAAAAAGTTTATTAAAATAACTAGCTCAATTATATTGAATATCATCATCTAAGAAAAACAATTTTTATTTTTATTTTTAATACACTTTACTTGAATTAAATCTTTATTTTTCTCACCTCTCTGTTTGACTAGTTTATACATATATTTTTCGCTCACTTTATCTAATTTATTATAAACATCACTAAAAGTAGAATTTTTAGCATCACAAATTGTTCTTGTGGACCGGGTCATCTTATATTTTTCACAATTATCTAAACTTCTACATTTAAACAAACTTTATAACAAAACTTCTATATTTTATATTTTTTTATAAATTATTATTTCACCACCAACTATTTATATTTATATTTTTTTTATTATTCTCTCAGTACATCTCTTATCACTTGTTTACATGCGCAGAGCATTAAATTCTTCATACAGAAACACTTTGGGTATTTTATATGCATAAATTATTTCTTCTGATCATAATATAACTTTTCCGACACCTAGAAAATAGTTTTAAGAATGAAATTAAGGAATTTAAAAGCTTCATTAAGGTGTTATTTGGTTGCTGGTAAGATTTATTTTACATGGGATTTAGTCAATCATATAAATCTAAATTTATGAAATCTTGATTGGGCTAAATCCACAAAATTGTTTGGTATGTTAGTAAATCCTGGTAAATCTAGGAAAATTATTTGACAATTTTAGTAGGATGTAGGTAAAAGTCTTAGGGTATGTTTGGGGCAGCTTATAAGTGCAGGCGGCGTTTTCAAAACGCCGTCGTACTGTTTGGTTCGCGCATTTCATCAGCTTATCCGAAACTGCGTTTGGGGTTTTACACTAAACGCAGACCGCGGGTCGACCCCTGTGCCCACCCGCGGGCCGCGTTTCAGAATAAACAGCTTATCCCGAAACGCACAAGCTGCCCCAAACGTACACTTAGAATCATGTTTTTGCAAAAAATATTAACCCCCCACATTTCATAAGCATGCCTTCAAAAACTACTATATGATTTTAAAATGTCTTTAGGAGTTTGAAGTTTAATATTGAGCATTAATAATATAATTATTAATTCAAATTATGCTTAATTTAAAATTTTTATGTATAACAATACTAATCTATAATAAAATATTCATTGAAATAATTAATCTTTAATAATAATTTTAATAAAATAATCATTTTCTATCCATTAATTAATATTAATTAATTCTTTGTTAAAATAAGTAATAATTATAAAAAGTTATTAAACAATTTAAATTTAATATGTTATTTATTTTATTAATTAATAATTAAATAAATATATAAATTTATTTAATTATGATTAATTTGATACTATTTTACTGAATTATTAATTACTAAACAATTAAATTCGCTTAAATAAAATTAGGTTAAAACCTCACAATCATCTTCCCCTTCCCCTCTACTCTCTAAAACCCTTGCTCCCTACCAATTTCGCCAAAAACCATTGCCTTCCTGACTAAATGCTCCCGATACAAGCCACGATTAGACCCAAGAAGGCAACGACGAGATCATAACATACAAAGACCTCCGAAACTCTCATCTTTCTCCTCCTCCCCATCATCCCCTACAAGAAGCCATTCAGGAAGACACCCCTCTCTGTCTCTCTCTGTCTCTCTCTGTCTCTCTCTTCCCCTACGTGCTTTAGCTTCTCTAAATTAAACTTTATTAAAAAAACTTTGCTCCAAACTTATTAACATTCAAAATAACTCACTTTACAACCACATAAAACTTCAATATTTATTTAGCATACAAATTCTCCAAACAAACTATTTATACCGAAACAAGCTATATCCAAAAAAAAAAAACAGAGAGAACACAGAACATCAATCAAGCAGAGAGGAAGCCGCTAAAGGAATCAAGAGCTATAGAACTATTGGATTCCATGGCTCTATCTGAAAGCTTCGCCTTCAGAAAACGCAACCCCTTTATATTTGCTTCAACGGCGGAGACAACAGAGGAAGCCATGGCCATGGTGGCGCGGAACTCAAAAGCTCTCAGCTCTTCTCCCTTCTGCAACTTCTTCATCCTCCTGTCAAAGTCTTCTGCAACGAACACCGCTATATCCGTCATTAAGATTAAGGTTTCAGAAAAAATTAGAGAACTTTTTGTTGATGAACACTTTCAGTTCATTGCTGGCAGTAGATATATATACAGGAGGTGTCAGTGAGTCAACTCAACTCGATGAGCTATCAATTCAAGCTGAATCAAACCCGACTCATTAACTTTATTTTAAAAGTATTATAAATATTTAAAAATTAATATGTTGTATTTTATATAATTGATTTATTATTATTTCCCTTCTAATTGATGAGTCTATTTGTGCCTTAAATTAATATTATTTTCTCTACTTTATAATAAATAAGTCAGCCAGTGAGCCAGCTTGTTGGCTTAAACTCGAGTGCAAGCTAGAACTCAAAAACATCAATCAAAATCAAGTTAAGGGTGGCTCGAGCTAGATTAGACTTGTTTACATCTCTAATATTTCCGAACCTTATACCTAAACTTTATATTTTACATTTATACCACCCAATCTTTCTCATCACATAAAATATGATCATTTAACTTTTAAAAAGTAAATTATATATTTTCAAACATATGTAAGAAGACATATAAAAATTGAATTTTATGTGCATATAAATATATAAGAATTGACTAGAATTTATGTAAATTTTATATGGTGCATTTACATACATAACACCCAATTTCTATATATTTATATATTTAATGTCTAAATTTTATTTTTAATATTTATAACATTTAAATGTTTAATACCATGTCAAACAAATTACTATTTTAATTTTTAAATCTTAAAATATATATTTCATGCACATTTGATGTTCAAACTTTAGATAAAACAAATATATATAAATTAGGTGATATCCGAATTGATTGTTTTATACCATTTGGATAATAACAGGTTTAAGCTCAAATGAATTAGCAGTTATATCAAGATTTTAGATAGATAGTGAATTTCATCTGCCGTTGGATTTTCATAATCTCGTAGATGTCTAGGTTGATGTTCATTTTCTATTCCTTGATTATTCACATTGTTTTCCATTGTGTCAGGATTTCTAGGTTTTTTTTTAGTTTTCTAATTCTCCTAACAGTGCGTTATAATTTCGAATCGTAGGGTATAAGATTTTCAGGTCCAAATTTACGCATACAATTGAAATCAGTACACATAAAAACAATTAACTGAATATGAAAATAAGTTGTAATTCAAGTAAAAGTTTTTTAATACTCCTAATTTGTCTGTTACTCTAATTGCTCATATATATCACACACAATAAATATTGTAATCTTAATCTTTTATGTCATATGTGATGATTTTTTGTTTGACAATTGTGTTATTAGTCGTGAGTTTTTTTAAGTCACGAGTTTGGATTTGATTAAGTGCATCTATTTTGCAACACGGGATAGAGTGGTTAGTCACCTCCAATCAATTTTTTGAAAAAATAAAAAATATATATCACAAACACTTTTTGGATAAGAACGATGGCGTGGCATCATGCTTGCTGCAATTTAATGAATAATATTACAAAATTGTGGGCTCCGAATCTGCCATGGTATATGTGCTGCGGGTTACTGTCATGCTTTATGCTTTATGGTTGCCGGGCCATCATTTGCTTTATTTTAACTATTTTCAGCCGTCCGATTGAAGGATTGTGAATCGTGTTTGTTTATTTGAGGCCCGAAGACTCATCCTTAGCACAATGTCTAAGTTTGTGAGCTGTATTATTTCGTATTATGATGTGATGTGATGTTGATTGAAATACACAATTTGATTGAATCACTGTTAATTTTTGTAAAAGCATAAAAAGTGCTAAAAATATTTGAAATAAATTGAAGAGGATGACACAAAAGAATATGATTTCCCAGAAGTCCATGCTCTGCATTAAATTTTTAGAGAGTGTTTGGGGTGACTGTAGTTTATGAAAAAACAAATGAGGAGGTGTTGAAAAGTAATTTGGCAATCAAAAAATTTGTGGTGATTATTTAAAATTTTTTTTAATTCAAATTTTTGCTAGAAAGTTGTCATCGCTCCTAATCAGGATCAGTGAAAAAAATAGATTTTAATTGTAATTTTTTTGAAAAAACTGTCAAAATACAATTTATCCAAACAAATAAAATTACGGTGCGGTGCTCGGTCCCAAACGGACCCTTAATTAACATCCTAGTTAAAGAAAATGTATGTTTAAATCATTAGCATTTAATATAAAACTATTTAGCTTATTTAAGTTTAATTTTGACTAATTTGATAAAACAATAAGAAATTATATAAATAACTATTAATTAATTTCATGGGACACCTTAAACTCAATCACACAACACTTAATCTCAAAATAGTATAAAAAATACCACACCATCTCTTATTGTTAGTTCTCCGCCACAAAAACTAAAAAAATTAAAAAATAATTCACATTATTTTGCCCTCATTTGGAAGGTTGTGCCAAGGAACGATCCAGATGCCCCCAAAAAAATTACTAAATACTTTTTTGTGCGAATCTCAATAGTTAAAAGTAATATTTCTTCAATATGTTTTCAGCTAAAAAATTATTTGCGGAGGTTCTCCGTGTTAGGGCTGTCAAAACGGTTCGTTGTTCGTGAACAGCTCGTGTTCGGTTCGTTAATTTCGTTCGATAAGTTAACGAGCCGAACACGAACTAAGATGT
>JXCR01016348.1:382669-404819 GCA_002079205.1 Phalaenopsis hybrid cultivar
ATACTGACTTACCTCAAGAGATGATGGCCAGAAGTTTTTTAATAGAATTCTGAATATCAATATTTTTTTCCATTTGTTTTATAAGTAAATGTGACCAAATTCATAAAGTAAAGCTACAATATTAAGAGTTAAAACTACATGTTATGTGCTTCTTTTTTTAGATCTATTGCATGAGTTAGTCTGCGAAATTCAAGTGTGGGGAGCTTAATGCATTGGCTAAACATATAATGAGATTAAGCCTTATTCTTTGACCATAATTTTCTGCCCCTGTTAGAGTGCAGATAGCCCTACCCAAATTTGCTTTTTTCTTTTTCCCAACTCTATCTAACGTCTTCTATTTTGCTCATTGTTTTTGTTTTTTCCTAATACTGTAGAAATTGTTTGTTGTAGATGGCAATCAGCTCTGAACTCCTGCACAAACAAGCAGTGGTGGTGAAACAAATATGCAGCCTTTTTCCTATGTGTCGGGTAAGCTTTTATGGAGCTTTGATCTATATTTTATCACATTTTTTTGTGAATGTACTTAATGAGGATTCGAGGGCATTAACTGAATATATGGACAACATTTGCTTTGTTGAAATTATTCTATTAATTGCTAAGAATGTTTCATTAGCCATTTATAGCAAAAAAACCATGAAGCTTGTTTCATATTATCACATTAAATATAGAAGAGAACCCAATAATGCAACTAGTTTTGTCCTTCTTTGTTCTTCACCTTTAATAATATCTTTACATAAGCTATTTAAAGCATTAGGTGCTTGGCTTTTGCTGTAGAGCTTGTGACTTCCCTAGAGCTTCCGAGGCTTCCATATGAGAATGAGTTTTGCGGCTTCTTGCTTTTATCGCTTTCTAATGTTGTTCTCTGTTTTATAGCTTTTTCTTAACAACTCTTTTTGTTGTCTAGTGCTGCAACTTTGTTATGCGATCTCAGTTGATCAAGGAGAATTTCATGTTGGGTTTTTTTATTATAAATGTGGGTTTGAGGATTGCACAAAAATTCAATTGGTGATTGAGTAGAAGTTCTTTTTGGATGCGTAATTCATTTTACCTTTTGGAATTTATTACTTAACCATGTGAAAGGTTTGAAGAATTTCTAGGGAGAGTATATCTTCTACAAGCTTTTAAGGCTTACTTTTTTGGTGAATTCTCTCCCTATTCTTTTCCTCTCCCATCCCTTTTTTATTCTTTGACTATGTTTTTCATTGTTGGTTTGATAGAGTGATTATGTTTAATTAAATTCAATATAATCAGGTTTAGATTAAGCACATGCATTTTAAATTATGTGCATAACTTTTTAAATCATTAATTTCTAGTAGAAGGCCATTTGTTTTCTAGATAGCGACTTTTGAAACAAGTTCACCATTCATGCTAGTCAACTACAAATGAAAACATGTAGAACATTCAAAATGAATTACATCTTAATGATTATGATCTTAAAACACTAAGCTCCAACAAACCAAATAAGAATAATCAAAATGCTAAAATTAATCAGAATGAAACCAAGTGTTACTAGCCAACACAGATCAAGCTTNTGGGATGTTAATATGCTTTTTGAAAGTACATTCATCAATAAAGTATTAAAGCATTGTAGAAAAACTCTTTCGAAGCAAGGTGCTAAATTACACTCTTCTTGATTGTTTCAAAAGTTTGGAATTGAAAAAGTTAAGTTTAATACTCTAATGGGATAACTAAGTCACTTCAAGTTCCTCTACTCATCCATTTGAGAATAGAGGATCAACCAAGATAAACTTAATCCCCAAATAAAAATACCCATGAGATTTCAAGGCATGACACCTTAAAATCTGTGGCAGAAAGGTTAAGAAAATAATTCTTCAAGTTGTGAGCTAAACAGCATATATGATGCCAAAAAAATTTAGGGTCATTTACATACATAGCACACAATTCTAATGCACTTACATATTTAACACTTAAAATTTTGATATTTACACACATAGCACTAAAATCTTTAATACATCAAAAATAGCATTTTTACCACCTTTTAAAAGTCAAATACACGTTTTCATGCATGGTTTTAAAGAACCAAAATGCTATGGATGTAAATATGAAACTTTAGGTGTGAGATATGTAAATACATAAGAACTGTGTGCTAGGTATGTAAATTTCCCAACAATTTAACCATAGAAATTGGGTGGACAAACTTTTGAACATATCTATAAATACTTCACAACAGATATAACAATCATAAGAAATCAATCAAGGAGGATTCATAAGGTTGTCGTCAAATAGTTAGGCTAAGGCCATGATAATAAAAACTAGAATTCACAAAACTAAAATAATGGGATCACTCACAAGCCTGAATTCATGAGTGCACTTCAGACTGTGAAAATTGTTCTCGAGATCAGCTCGACTTTGTTTCAACTGAAAACGGGATAACCAACATCAGAACAAGTAGATATTTGAAAAGAACAAGCAAACTTAGATGTAAACACAAATTGGTGCAAATGTTAAAAAGCGTACCCTTGAGAAAGCAGACTCCACGAACTCAGTTTTATTCTTTAAATCTTCTGATTCTTTTGCAACCATTGTTCTTTCTAATGAGCCGACAAAATATTCAAAACCATTTAGACATGGAAAACAACACTGAGATAGCTCAACACCTGTCAAATTCGTTACCTAGACCAACCTTGCGAGAGCTGCTTCTGCATGCTCTGCAGTCGCTCCTTCAACCTTCTTATTCTTGCTTTTTGCTCGAGTCTCCAATTCAGTTGCTCTTCCATTTTTCTCTGGCCACCAAAAGAACATCATAGACGGATATATTAAGCCATTTAACAAAAAATCGAAAATTAACGAATGTATAAACTAACCTTTGCCTCCAGCGTCCTCTCCAGCCTCGCGTAAAGAGAGTTTCGCTTGCTCTGCTGAGATCTTAAGGAAGCGTAGCATTCGTTTAATCTTCATGAAAGAGATGAAATCAAACCATCAAACCACGCCGAAGCATCAGAGAAAATAGCATGCGGAGGGCATGGATCAAGATATGGAGATTGGTTCACCTGTAATTAACGCAACCGGCGCAAAAGGAGGGGAGGTTTGAGTTCTCACATATGGCGCAGCTGCTTGGTTTCTTATACATCATTCTATCCATTGCAGGTTATCTATCTGGCATCCGATTCAGAGAGAGAGATATAGGGCTTTTAGTTGATCAAAAAGAAAGGATTGCGATTCCAAATCTAATCCCAAAAACAAATGATCAATGGAAAAAGGATCTGAGATTGGTATTCCGTCTGTGATTTCTCGGAGGATGAAGAAGGGTTTCGTCGAGCGATACCGTGGACGCTGGAGTTGGTCACGTGCGGCGCGGGTTCGGATGAATAAGGCCAACCCAGGTGATGCCTGGTTTAACTAAATTAAACATGATTTTCTTGTTGAATGGTGCTGAATTTTCTGTGNGAGAGAGATTATACTTCAGCAGGATTCCTAGTGAGAAGAGCGACAACAAAGGGGTTGTTTGGTTAGAAGAATTTGAAGTGCACTGTAATTCTTTTGCAGGAATTTAGGAAATTAAGTGTTTGGTATGAAGTATTACATGTACAATGTAAAATATAAATGAATTTGAAGTTTACATCATAGTTCTTTGATTGAATTTAGAATTTGATCGATTTGGTTGAAATTGAAATTGAAATTTACGCCGTTCTTTAGTGTAAAATGTTATCAGCTACCCCACTACCCGCCACAGTTGTTGGCCGCCTCCCAGCCGCAGCCATTTGCCGCCTTTCATTCGTAGCCATCTGCGCCTTCCAGCCGCCACCATCTGCCGCTTGCTGACCGCTTCCTTTAGTCGCCTTTGTCGGTCGTTGCCCACCATTGTCAGTCGTTGTCTACCCCTGCCGGTCTTCGTCGCCCCCCACCTCTTGTAACCATTCTTCTGTCACTATCACTGTTGATCGTTGTTCTTCCATCGTTGCCATCGCTTGTTGTTGCCGTCATTAGTTGTAGCTGCCTTTTGCCACTCATCGTTCGCTATTAGTGGCATCTGCCGTTTGCCGCAGGTCGCCACCACCGTAGGTCATTGCCACTCGCCACAGCCGCCTCCTTCGCCAGTTGCTGCCAATCGCCTTTCTGTCCTGACAGCTGCCTGTCGATACCGCCATTGGTTGTCGTCGCCGTCACTGTTGTCTTCATTTGCTGCCGCCGCCCACCACCTACCACCCACCAATAATGTCGTATATATTCAAAAATAAATAGTCGTCAATCTACTTAAAATCAAATAAAAAAAAATGAAGTTCTATGTTTATTTTATAGTGAACCAAACAACTTCAAAGTATTTCAAATACAATACATTACTTTTATATTACATTCATTTTACACTCCATTAATTTTATGGAAAACCAATAGTCCCAAAGTGATAATGATTCTTTCAATTTCATGTAGCGCACCGAAGCCCTAATAGCATTTCATGCTTAATTTATTTAGACAATACATAGAATTGCATGATCATACATACCCTAAAGCTTGAAAATGGAAAAAAAGTAATTTCTTTTCTTTTCCCAAATCAAGCAAAAGCTACAAATTACTAATCTTTTCTCAAACATTCTACATAGTTAGAAATACCAATCTTGTCCCATATATTTGGCATCAAATCCTGAATTAGGGTCATCTGCTGTCAAAAGAACAAAGAAAAGTGATACTAAGCCAAACCCTCTGACAACAAATTTGCAGCTGAATCCTTCCATTATACATGATCATTTAACATTGAAGTCTACTAATTAAAATTGGTCCCATGTTGTACTTTAGGTGTCAAATTTTAAATCAAGATCCGTAGTTGTTAAGAGAATTAAGTCAAATAGTGCTGAGGCAAATCCAGTTAAACAATTGAGTCCAGCTTGAATTCACTCTTCTGCATGGTATTTCAACATCTGGGCCTCTAGTCAAACATGTCCAATCTACTCATTTGAAACTCGAATAGTGAAATTTCATTCGAGCAAAGATAACACCCTACCAATCTTAAATTCTGACTTATTCAATTTCACGATTAGAGTTCAGTTCTAAAATCTCAATCTCTTTAGATGGGCATGTCAATTTGAGATGTTGCTGCTTTCTAACTAATTTTGAGCTGGTTATAAAACACGGCAGAAATGTCAACTCCAAAACCCCCTTACCTATAACTAATTGGTTCCTGTCCCCTTTTTGGCATCCAATTCTGGCTTCACTTGTCCACATTTAGCATCTGATTTGGCTCTATTTGAGTTGATTAGTTTTGAAAGGATTCAACTTGATGAAGAGATGCATCAATCTGATCATGATTCTTTTATTAATAATGGCATTAGAAAAATACTAATGCTTTTCATTTTAAAAATTATCAGTTAAACATTAATTAATCTTAAAATTAACTTTTAGGACTTAAAAAATTTAAATGGTCGAGCCATTGTTATTATAACATCCAACCAAGTTACTTTGTTATGAATATCACTTTACCTGTAGAAAATGTATCCAAAAGGATGTATGGGAGGATAATTTTTGCCTGGAAATGAAAAGATGGAGATGATGCGAGGGACTATTTCATGATTCATGAATATGCATTTTCTTGGAGAAAAACATTTTCTTCATTTTCTAGGAGCAGGAGTCTCGCATTTTTTGTTAAAATAAGGGAAAATTGCACATCTCTATCTATCTCCATTAGAGCTTTCCACCTATTCAAGCGAGACACCTGCTTTACATTTCCCTTGATCTTAGATGACAACCATATCTCAGCTGTATCTCCTAAGTATTCTTCAACACCATATCATTAGAGATACTCCCCCCTAGCTGCCATCAGTGATAAAACCACTCAGTTCAACCTTATCAGATATTCCAACATTTTCATTTTCTTAACAGCTGCTTGTCTCTTTTATCCTCTACAACCCGATGAAAGAAAATATGACCAAATGTAGAATGCCTTCTTCAAACATTGCGTTTGGCTTGGTCCTAGTGTAAGAAAAAGAAATCTTATTGCCATTGTATTATCATTGTCTCATCTATATTGTCTTACAAAACAGCAAAACATTTTTCATAAACTTGAAATTTCTTTACAAATGAAGGGAAATTCTGATGTTATCAAGCCATGGAAGTTTTGTGTTTTTGATCAGTCTTTATTGTCTTTGCTGGGAACATTTAGTTGTCATTGTTGGTCCTCACAAATAGCACTCAAGTATCGTTATATTTATTATATGATAAGCCTGGTTTTCACCATTTTTTCTGGATATCATTTTTCATCATGTTTCTGCTTTGAACTCAACCGCTAAGATCTGAAAGTCAGGCTAGTCTTTGTAAACTTTCCATTCAGTACTTATTATCTTAAGCAGTCCTTACACTAATACGAATTGATGAATTGTCACATCTTCTTTACCACTGAGAGGCTACCTTTGAAACTTTCTATTCAGTACTTATTATCTTAAACAGTCCTTACACCAAAACGAATGGATGAATTGCCACAGCTTCTTTATCACTGAGTGGCTACCTTTGAAACAATTCACAAATCGAGTGATTGTGTTACTTTTTTTTTTTTTCGTGAAACTTATATTATCTAAATAGAAAAATGCGACAAATTTACCTACCACATTTCAAATCAATTTAGCTAATTTTTAAATGAGTAGGCCTACATTTTAATTGCTTCAGTTTTTGTCTTACATGTCTAATCTTCATCTCAATCGAATCATCCTCATCTCTTATGGCTAGCTTACTAGATAATATATTATTTTACAAGAATATAGTACCTTGTGTAGGTTTTTTATCAAGACTAAGCCATTAAAGAATTATTTGGGCTCATTCAAATTCTTATGGATGGTTCCAACTTCCATTTAAGTATCGTACCATGACTGCTTGTATCTTCAAGTCGCTTGAAAGGTGAACTATATTTATGATCAATATAAATTAAAGAAATTCAAACTAAATTGTTTAACTCAAAAGATCTAAAAAGTCTAAAATTTTATTTTTATTGTAATCATTGGTTGATTTGTTTACTTGTGACTTTCTCATTCTCGAAGTATTTCACTAGAGTAATTATCTTATTTTTATCAACTCCGTACAAACAAGTTTTCAACATTCACTCTAGTATTTGTCTAATTTTAAATGTTTTTATGTTGACTTCGTAGCATGAGCTATCAACCAATGCTTTGGATTCTTTTCTCTTTCCGCCTTTTCTCACTTATAATACATCAATTTTCTCTGCCAAACAATCATATATATCTTGATCTGTAAGCAATTGTTAAAATGAAATTGTGTCCACTAGTGATAGTGGACGTCAAAGGTACCTTATATGATGGGGAGCTAGACTTAAATGTGGTGATTCATGAATATTTTTACATGAATTTCAAGAGTTATGCTTAAATCTATTAGAGGAATATCAACTAAATTCATTTGAGTTGAAGTTCGAAGTCTGGTACAATTGAGACAAAGTTCTTAACTTCCCTATGACTCTCGTAGCTTCATCTATTGATTAGGTCTTGTAGTTTCTTGCATTGATACCTCTTGTCATTTGCTATTTCATAGCTTTCATCTAGCCAAATTAAACAACTCTTCTATGATTCTATATTTCAATTGGATCCCATAGCTCCTCTTTGGTTTACTTTATTTTGTATTTGGTTCTACAGTTTATTTTACTCTTATATATACATTATCTGTAGGAGGATGTTACCTTTATGTATGCTTTTCGCTGATGATATCCTTATTGTGGATAAGACTCCCAGAAAAAGCTTGAATTATGGAGGTCTACATTGGAGTTTAAAGGTCTTCGTTTGAGTAGATCTAAAATTTAATACATGGAATGTAATTTTAGTAGTAGTAGCTCTAGTGGCAGAGTTGTAACTATGGGTGATGAAATCATTAGAAGTTGGGAACATGTTAGATCCATCGGGTCTATTGTTAAAAGCGATGGTGATATAGATTGGAATGTTATGAGTAGAATTCAAGTTGTTTGGTTAAAGTGGAGGAATGCATCAGGTCTATTGTGTGATAGAAAAGTACTGCTTAGACTGAAAGGAAAATTTTATAAAATGGTGATAAAACTTGCAATGCTCTATGGCGCAGAATGTTGGCCTTTAAAAGAGAAGCATAAAACTAAGTTAAGTGTTGCTAAGATGAAAATGCTTAGGTGGATGAGTGGGTTGAAACTTAAAGGCAAAATGTGAAATGAGTATATCCGTGACAGGGTTGGTGTAGCTCCAGTGGCGCACAAGATTAGAGAGAGTATCTTGGATGGTTTGGTCACATTAAACGCCAACCAAATGATCCGGTGAGGAGAGTAAATGTTTTAGATTTGACTTATGTTAAGAAAGGCGGAGGTAGACCTAAAAAAATTTGGGTATATTTAATAAAAAATAATCTTAACCTATTAGAATTAAAGGATAATATGACACAATAGGATTCAATGGAGAAAAATGTTCATATAACCGGCCCTACTTAGTGGGATAAAGTCTTGTTGTTGTTGTTGTATATATAAGTCCTCTGACTTTTTTAGAATCAAATGAATCTTTTTCTTTTGAGCATGAATCCATTGTCATGTTATCTATAATTGATTTGTCTAGTTTGTTTTATGATTATAAATAGTGTTCTAAGTCATATACAATAACTCAACTAGTGGTTTATTGAATCTGTATTTCTATGTACATTAATTCTACTTTTGGGATTAAATTCGTTCATCAAGTGAGATACTTAAACTTTTTCTGAAGAGATTTTCTCCTTTTACAAGTATGAAAGCTGCTCTCTGTTGATTTTTTTTTCTATTTTTCTTTTTACTTTTGTTATTCAAAGTTTTTTTGTTTTTGGTTTGATGGAATGGTGTTTAGCCAAATTTGATATAATCTGTTTTTACATTATGTGTGAATTCCACAACATGCATTCCCTTAATTTTTAGTAGAATTGGATTTTTTATCTTGGTTCATTTCCGTAATATTTTTTCTGTGATTTTCTTAAGAATAGGAAATAATGTCTGACAATTTTCTGCATTTTTGTTGCATGATTATTTGCTATGTTAGATTTGCATTAGAAATGGAAATTCAATCCGAACATAAGCATTTTTAACTATGTGAAGCTTTAGGGAAACTCAATTTTCAGAATTTCATTGTTTAAAAGCATATTCTATATTCATATTAGGCCCTTTATCTAGCAATGTGATTGGCAATCAGTCTTTAGTCAATGTTTCATTTTATTTTATCATTTCATATGTTGGGTAATCATGCTACACATGCTGAATCAACTTATTAATAATAAATGAACTTGCAACATAATTAGCCCTCGTAATTTCTATGCTGAATAGATTTTGAGGCCAGGAGGCATAAATAGCTATTTGTTTTTCTTTTTTTTTTCATTTCTATATATTAATGCTCAGTGTGCCACCTAACTGCATATCATGGAATTAGTTTATATATTTTGTTGTGCCTCACCTAGATCTCCTTGACGGCTTACTAGTATGTAATGGTATTGTATTATTGTCCGTAACTGTCTTGGTGATGTCCAGAGACACCTATTACATTGCAGTCCTTTTGCCAATGTTGTTCGTAATAATAAATAATTCTCCACTTCTCTTTTACCAAAACTAAGAGAACTTTTAACATAAACAACTTCATGTTATCAAGCCAAGTATGCTTTCCTCTTTTTTGATGAGAAGATTTACTAGGCCTACCACCTTCTCACTTGTTGGTAATTTTTTTTTGTGGGTTGTCCTAATATGGATTTGCATGTTCTTCTTTGGATTATAGTTGTTAGGTGACTATTTCATTGGCCTTTTTGAATGTCAATATGTCAGTACTAGGCATTTTTTAGAAGATAATGTCATCAATCTTTTATCGTAACAATCATTTTATATAAATGGGATCCTAACGCACATATTAAAATGGTCTCCAATTTTGATTGTATTGTGGAGTCTCTAATTACTTCAATCTGGATTTCATTTCCACGATTTTTTCTACACTACTTCAACTTGCAATCTTATTTTTCTTAGCTTTATCCTTGAAAAATCTTTACAAGTTGATGCTCCGACAGTTTTTATGTCTAGGCCCTCCATGGCTAGAGACTTTAGTGGAATTGGACATTACTATTTTTTTTCATGTGAAGGTGTGGATTGGGTCTCCATCGTCTTGATATTGAAAATAAATGAAAATTGAAAACATTTTAAGTAGTGCTCATGTTATAATTTCTTTGGGCATAAACTCTAGTTGTTTTATGACTCATCTTCAGTTGAGAAATCGCAAATTTCAATTGCAAGAACCTCCACTTTATTCTCATATTGAGCCTCTTAATTTGTGTGGAGTTTCTTCTCATCGGTTTAGGTTTGTTCCCAAAACTTGGCGCTAAGCTCTATTTCTCTGCAAGAGAAAGTGGTGAGGATCTTTTTTTTTGTTATCTCATGCCCGTGATCCTAAGAAGCATAACTGAGCTTTGATGCACCTACAAAAAGCTTTAAATCACAAACCAACATTCTTCGAGCGCTACTTTACTTTTGCTAATTGATACTTAATTCTTAAGGATGTGTACTCATGTTTTTCAAGGATGGGTATTTGAAAACCCCTAATTTTATTAAAAAAATTCAAAGGACGTGTTTTTTTTTTTTCCGAACTGTACTTATTTCAAAAGTTACTTATTGGAGCTTTAGCAGTATTGGCGGTGATGATCCACTATGATAGTGACGAGGACATGAAATAATAGCATAACACAGACTTTCTTATTTTTTTAATACAATTGCAACATATAAACAATGAATGGTAAAATAAAATAACAAAAGGGCTTGGGCTGGATTAACAGTGGAGGCTGGGTTTTTGTCGTGAGGTAAACGACTCGGACTAGGGTTTTAAAGTGGTTGCAAGCTTTAGTTTAGGGATTGAGCGGTGCGATGAGGGCAATGGATCAATTGTTGGGGGAGGCACGAGAGAGAGGATTGATCGTGAAGGGAGGCGCGACAGAGAGGGATTGGTGTGAGGCAAGGACAATCGACTCTGGCGTGCAGGCTGGGTAGAGGGACTTCGATGTGGGGAGAGCGGCAGGGAGACGGAAGTGGAGCTTGCACAAAGGAAGGAGAAGCAGGGATGGTGCAAGACACCGTGAGCAATGAAGAGAGACGAGAGACAGTGGAGGAGAACAAGGATGAGATGAGAGAAAAAAGGAAGGATCGCGACACAGGGAATGCATTGGGAAGGATCGAGGGCTCTAGATCTTCGGAATCATGGCGCACAAAGAAGAAGGTGAGGTCTTCGATAGTGCGGGAAGGCCTTCGACGAGTTGAGGCGGGCGAAAGGCATTGCGGCACACGGGAGCTCTATAGAGGAATTTGGGTGCAGGGCTAGGATGGGAAGCACGACGGATGAAGAAGTGGAAGTTCGGGGAGGCTTGTAGTCTTGAGTGGCTTTTACTTCAAACCACAAGCACGAACAATTACGGTCCGTAAGTGAGTAGGAATAGACATATGGGAAAATCATTTGTCTTAATAATAATTAAGTTAATTAAACCTAATTAAAACATCAATAATTTTTAAATTATTTTTTAACGTCAACAATATCTATGATGAAATAAGTTTGCTTATTAATAAAAAATTGCCTAGTTTCTTTGAAAGTTCATTCCATATCTATGTTTTCATTAATCTTGTGCACCTTTTTTTTGACACTTTTTAGAAATATATGTGGTACATTAAATCAATAATCAAGATACATAAATGATAACCACTATAAACTTTTCTAAAGCCTTTTTTCCACAAGCAAAAAGGTCGAAGATCGAAAATTTTGCTTTTTAGCTACATATTCTCTCTCCTTTTGCTCGTTCTTCAAGTTTTTAACTAATTATGTTAATATCAAATAATAATTGTGGTAGTTTTCTACAAGTTGTGTTATGATAATTAGATTTAAAAAACTGCAAGGTACTTTCTTGCTCTCAGGTTGACTTGTTATGTCCCTGCACAGGAATTTGGAATTAACCAAAGCAAGAATGAGTAGTCACGCGGTGAAAGATAACATTCCTAAACAATTACATCAGTCCACAATAACATTCAATTATAAAAGAGTCACTAATCTACAATACATAAATCAACATCATTTATCAAAACATAAGATTACCCAGTTCACTACATAAAATAAGTAATATCATAAAAATGACCACATAGAAACAAAAACCTGCTATCTATCATTAACAACCCATCTCCTGTTGTAAGTAAATTTTCTCCTATCAATCATCTCAGTCTAGTAGACATTTTTACTGAAAGAACAGTTAAATAACAAATTAAGTTTAAGTTTTAAAGCAACTTAGTGGATAATTATCACTTATTATGCATTAAATGTTTATGCAAATGTCTAGTATGATTGCTCAAAGCAATGTGTTGATCAATCTAAAAAGTAAACTTCACATTTTTTATTTTATAAAATCTTTATTAGATCCTCGTTATCAATTATATTTCATCATTTTAATAATTACTTTTTTAAGAAGTATCTCAAGAGAACGTCAAATTATTTTTCTTTTTATACCATAAAGATAATAATTTTTTTTATTTTCTTTTCTATTTTTTACCATAAAATCACAATCTTTTTTATTTCATTTTGTTAACGTGCAAGATTACAATAACTTTTTCAGCTATTATCATGAAGAGGCGATTCCTGGTAAATTTAATTTTTTATCTTTCATTTAACTTATATTTGATTTCTTTCAACCATTAAATTCATTTATTTTTCATTTAATGCAGACCAAAAGATAAAATAATTGAAACCATAAAACTGTCATATCATTTTCAATTATTTTTTATTATAATAATACTTTTAGTGCTTCTAATATATAAAAACAAATGAACATTTTAAAAATAAAAGAAACTGAATTTAATGCAAATAAAATAGTAATTACTCATCTTGATTTATAAAATAGTATTTAATACCTATGACCTCAAATGCATTTGAACATCACCTTAGCTTAAATTTGGAGAATCTTAACCTCAATGATGTAGCCAACTCTGCTTAATTTCAAATCTGAATATTCCTTCTTCATTACCTTTTTTTTTAATTAGCATAAATTTTTTATTAACATTCTTATGTAAATTAACTTTAATATAAAAGTTCTAATTTAAATAACCCTACTTATCTTTACTTCTTTCTCCTGCTTTAAAGCAACATTTACAATCTCAGTATTTTACAATCAATTGATCTTAAAATCTTGATTTATTTCATAATATGATCGCATGTTAATACTCTATTAAACTTTAAAATTAAATTAATAAATTTGAAACTATAACTTGTCTTACCTTATAGCTATTCCTTTGGGGCCATCCACCCTCCTCGATCCAAAGCTGAAAATTTGTTCCACATTTGATTTCCTTAACATTAATTAAGATAAACCCAATTTAATACTTATCATTTATATAACTAAATTCTAAAATAAGACTAATAAAAAAATATTAAACCTTTCCTCACGGTTATAACTAGTTAGTTTAATAGAAAATTTTCACATATCTGCTTGATTTATTCATCTTTGTGTGTGTGTGTGTTTTATGAGGAGGGGTATGGGGGAACCAATAAAATATAGAAATAGTATTGAAACAAACGATTACAATTTAGGTAACAATTACATCTTTTTAAGAAAATAACATTGAACCACATGCACAATCTCTTTGAAATAACAATGACATCTAAATATCACGAAACCAAAAAATCTCTTAAAATCTTATGAAGGAAAGTGCACTCGAGCAAGTTACTGCATACTGTACTGTGGCTGCTGGTATAGCCTAAATTTTTTGTAAGTATTACAAATTTGGTAGATTTTTAAATAGAAAATTTCTTTGATTTTTTTCTCTGAAGTGTCCTCAGCGTTCAAGAATTAGTTTGGATATTATGGTAATTGTGTTATTGAGAGTTATGATTTATCATTTCTGTAATGACTGGAGTTTACAAGTTGGCCTTTCGAGTTAATTGTTTGTTTGACCTTAATGTTTTCTTTCTTCTAGAAAAACTATGACGCGGAGAAAAGGAATGGTTCAAACGGTTCATATGATACAATATGTGGTGCTCGTTTGCCTAGAGGACTTGATCCACATTCAGTTCCATCTGATGAGCTTTCAGCATCATTAGGGTCATTTCTTCTTGCTTGAAAATTTTCTTTTTGAAATAAAGTTTAATTTTCTTGGCTTTAGAACAGTTCTTTGTTCCTAGTTTTCAAAATTTTAATATGATAGTTAATTCATTTACTGTTCTCTCTTCTCTAAGATAACTTTATGACAAAGGTGCCAATTAAATTCTAATGATTTAAGAATTTTTTTTATTTTATTTGTTTTCTTTTTATGAAATGAAGAATTTTGTGTTGAATAGTGCTGGAGTATCAGAGAAAGTTAGATTTTAGTTTCTTTATTTTTTCACCAAATCAAATTTAGCATCAGCTTTTGAAACAGACATGGAGACTACCCTCTAATTGGGCATGAAACAGAACCAAAGACGAAAAAAGAAAAAAAGAAAAACCCAGTGAATGAGCCAGTTCTAGAAATATTGGGCTAAGCTAAATTCCTTGTGTTTGGGGACTAATAGCTGATACGGCCGTATACTCAATCTCAAGTCCTTGTAAGAGATGGAAGGAGGAAACGAGAGGAGAGATCCAGATGAAGGTAGTTGTTGGCAGTGTCTCAGAATTGTGGATGGAAAGATGGGATCATTTTCTTAGAGGATTGCAGGCTTAGAAAAGATCACCAGGTTCCGTTTAATGAAACCTGGCTATTTTCAGGAGGCTTATTGAACCTGCAATCATTTTTCACTATGCAACCATTTCTCAGAATTATGGATGGAAAGATGGGATCATTTTCTTAGAGGATTGCAGGCTTAGAAAAGCTCATCAGGTTCCGTTTAATGAAACCTGGCTATTTTCAGGAGGCTTATTGAACCTGCAACCATTTTTCACTATGTTGGTAGGGTTTTCTTCAGTATGAGTTCGGCATTTCCTATGAGCTTGCCTCTTTAATTAATTATACCTTTTGAATTGGAAGAGTGCTCTTGATTAAAGTATCCCATTATGAGGGCTCTTTCGTTAAGCAGATCACATTAAAATAGTTAGCCCATTGTATTGCTTTATTCACGGCAGTATGGATATGGGATGGTTGTAAATCATGTCAAGATTCATTGGTTTTTTTGTCCAAAAATTTACCAAGTGAGCCTTGTCCAATGAGTCAAGGGGCCTTAATGTAACACTATAGCTTCAAAGTAGGCAGCTATGTGCTATAATTTTAGGCATCAGGTCAGGAATTTTGTTATGCCCTTAACACAGCGCTTGAACCTTATTTGCTATTGCATGGAATAACTCTACCCTTCCCCCTGTCTTGGGTTACATTCTCTCTCTTACTCTTCTTGTCGGGGGAAGAAGAGATTTCTGGAACCGATTTGAGAGATCCAGCATTTAAATTAGTAACAACATGGAAATCATAAACAACACCAAAATTTAACTTAGAAAAACCCAAAAACGTGAAAAAATTAGTCACACCTCACCAAGAAATTAACTATGAAAAATGAGAAGAATTGTACAAATTACACCACACGCAGGCCTCTCCACACCTTTAAATACTGGAGTAATTCTCTCCTCTCTTTCTCACAAGAGAAATCAAAATCTAACTCAAACGCACACAAGCGCTCGTAGCGAAGATGTAATTTTAAGTCTTGAAGTGCTCGAATGCAGTTACTTGCGCTGGGGCAACGCAATTTGGTGCTACAATACCCCTCCTGGCGCTGACCTCCCGACACTAGGGTGTCGGGGGCTCTGTTTATGGACTTGGGTTGGGCACAGCGACACTCCTACTAGGACTGAGGTGTCGAGTGCTCTGCTTCCAAGCACTGGGGCGTTGTGGTGCTCGATACAAAAAATTTTTTGGGGCAACACCCTTGAACTCAATACAGGAGGACATCCCTCATACCCCTTGACAAACTCACTGTCAAGCATAAATGATGAAACTTAGAGCTCTACCCCCTTGACAAACTCACTGTCAAGCATAAACGGCGAAACTTACAGCTCTGAGTGAACTAATGATCAACACAATCAGACTCCACATGATAACAGAGGCACTCATATGATCATGCTTGCGGTGGAGTTAAAATTACATCTTCGCTACGAGAGCTTGTGCATATTCAATGTTGTCACACCTCGCTTTCTCACAAGAGAAATCAAAATCTAACTCCAACACACACCTGCATCAACTTTGATTCCAATTAATCCATTGGATTCAAACATCTCACTAATTAGAAAAAGGGGTACATTCAATGTTGTCACGAGCTATTTCCATTGCACTTTTAGTTACCTTACTTGAATCACCTATGAAAGTGGTTACATACTGCAACCTTGCATGGTTACAAAAATTAAATTTCTCTTCAGACATGGACTATGTCTAACTTCATTCAGTTTCCATACTGATTCATTTATCAACATCACAATTTTCAATAATATTATAGGCCTTGTTATCTTTCAAATATACATTCCATAGATTTTTGTGACTTTAGCTTTTAAGCAACTTTTTCTCGGGTCAAGCATGAAAAAGGGACATAAATCTACTATCCACAATTCAACACTATCTATGGATAAAATAAGGAAATCGTGGATAGTTATTCAATTCTTCAGCGACCAAAGTATCATCCACCGTCTTCATATTGAATAACCTCTTCATTAGAAGAATTTTGTTTGAATTTTAGAAAGCTTCTTATATAGTCTTGTTAGTGCAACCATGAGATCAACAATAATTTTCTCATTCACAATGTTCAAATCAATAAATAAGAAAATTGAAAGTCGGACCAAACCTATTGTTGTCTGGTCAAGAACTTCTCATTCTTCCAAAGTCATAGATTTTGGTTTCTTAGTGATTTCATCCGGTGATAAATAAAGTTTCTTTTGGTACAATAAATCTTCAATTTGCATTTTTCAAGAAACAAAGTTTGAACTATTGAACTTATTAACCTTGTATCTCACTTCGTCGGCCATTGCTCCCACCCAAACCAAAGATCTTCAGAAAAAAATCATTTCTCTGATATCACTTGTTGAGGGAAGAAGATAAAGGCCGAACCAATTCGAGAGATCCAAAGCAAAATTAAAAATTACGATTTATACAAATCAAGAAAAAAAAAGAAAACACAGAAGTCCCGAGATTGAGAAAAAAAAACAACAAAGTCACACCACACCAAGAAATTCATTATGAATAATGAGGAGAAATGTATAAATTACACCACACTCAAGCCTCTCCACACCTTGAAATACTTCAGAAATTCTCTCATCTTTCTTTTGCACAAGAGAAATCAAAATTCAAATCCAATGCACACAGAGGCGCAAGTGAAGTCGTATTTTTAAGCCTTGAAATGCCCGAATGCGGTTGCTGGAGAGGGTTCTGGCATTGGGGCGCTAATCTCCGGGTGTTGAGGTGTCGACCTCTCTATTCTATACCAGGATTGGGCACTATTGCATCCCTCCTAGCACTGAGTGCTCGGTTTCCAAGCATTGGGGCGTTGCATCCGGGCTCTGCGATGCCCATCATAGAAAAAAAATTCAACATCCCCATTCCTCCCCAAGAAACTCACCGTCAAGAATTAATGATGAAACTTTGGGTGAACAATTGATCAACACCATCAGGCTACTTGTAATAACATTTCTCTGTTACAACCTAGCTAATTTCTCTCTCTCTCTCTCTCTCTCTCTCTCTCTCCAAGATAAATTTTTCTTGCCATAATCTCCCAGCTACAGAACAAACATGAATACTCTTTCCACTACCATCCTCCATTGATTGACATTAAAACAAACACCAATTCCTTGTAGATGATGTTTAAAAGATTCAAACAAGGTGCAAATTCTCTTTAATGAATTTCTATGAAAATTGCCTTTTTCCTTCTTCTCGTTCTTCTTCTTCTTCTTTTCCTTTTCCTTTTCCTTTTCCTTATTCATCCCTTCAATAACTAAAAGCCACCACAACATTCCTTTCCTACAGATTATTCATAAGATGCCCTGTGGTCAATATACTTGCTTAAATATTCTACGTTCTTTCCTGCCAGCAAAATTACTACAATTTACTTGAGCTTCTGTTTCTTTTTCCTGAAATTCAGAACCAAAAGCCACCATATTGGATATATTTTGTGGTTTCTTTTGCTGGCGTTATATTTTCTGGGTGGTTCTATCGATGCTACCATGCTCTCTAGCTCATATTCCATGTTGACTAAACAATCTCCATGCAGCTGATTCCTCATCTTGTGCCTTACATATTTTTTTTTTATGTTAATTACTATTGGCAACTCTCCATAGACGCATGACATCCTAGTTTCTAGGTTTTCCCTAAATCAAATCTAGGATGGGAGGCACATGAGCACTCAGGAAAGGTCAAAAGTTACAATCTGCCAAGCTGCAATTAGTCAATAGTTCTTTATTTATTACAAGCTGGACAACGCCTAATTCTCCAAAAAATAATTAAAGATTGCCCAAAACTTAAATTATTGTAGAAATCTAAAAATAATTCAGAAGCAAAAGCACCATATTGGATATAGTTTGTGATTGTTTTTGCTTGTGTTTTATTTGCTAGGTAGTTCTATTGATGCTATTATGCTCTTCTTGCTCATATTCCATGTTGACTGAAAGTTCTCCACGCAGCTGATTCTCTACCTTGCTTACACGCCCTTTTTTTTTTTAATGTTGATTACTACTGGCAACCTCCATAGATGCAAGACATCCTAGTTTCTAGTTTTTCTCTAAATCAAATCTTGGATGGGATGCACATGAGTACTCATGAAAGGTCAAAAGTTACATTTCACCAAGCTGTAATTAGTCAATACTTATTTTTTATAGACCGGATATTACGTAATACAACAAAAAATAATTTAAAGGTTTCCCAAAACTGAAATTATACTAGAAATCTAAAATTTAAATGAAACCACACCACAAATAGGATTTTTGCCGCAAGAAGGAAATCATATTGTAGCAAACTTGATAAATCTTAACCACACATGAAAAAACTAATAGCAATGTAGATGGAAAGGAACCAAAGATAAAAGTCAATAAAGAAGTTCAATGCCTCACGCCATTACAAGAGAAAGCTCTTCTTAAAAGTAATTTTCAAGACTTGTACTACACTTGAAAATTTCACATCCAAGCAGCACTCAATTTTAAGAAGTAGAAATTTTGTTAAGCCATGGTTTAAGTCTTATATGTTTCTTGGTTTGTATTTATAAAAAAAAAACTCAAAATTGTTTGCTTCTCAAAACCTTGCTCAAGCACCGGTCTCCAACTTCAAAAATCCTATTTAAGCAATGACAAGCAATTTTTGGTCAGTATTATACTGCAATAATCGAGGATAGTATAAACTAAAATAAAAGGAAAAAAGGTAATTGCATTCACGACATTAGATAAAGTGCCTGCAGATCACAATAGTGAATAAATTTAAGGATTGCCATAAAAAAAAACTTCAATGGCTCCCAAATTAGTGGTTGATTAGAATACGAGGAAACCAGACATATTATCAACAAAGAGCTAACAATTGTACCAAACCAACATTGATTTTTAAGAAACCACTCATTCTCAATAGCATTATCATTACAGGCATGTTACATTAGAATAAAACTTAGAAAATAAAAATTAGGACTTAAAGACTTCTAAGTTAATACCAATTAACACAATTTGTCTTTTTGACTTTTATAGACTTTCAAATCTGTATCTATATGCCCATTTTGGAAAAACTTGACTCCATTTAGTTAAGCAATTCTTACCCATCATGCAAATTTGTGCACTACTATTCTGCATACTATTAACCTTTAAATCATCTCAAGTAGCTTGGGCATACTTAAACACAAGATATGTCTAGTATCCAACGTCAATTATAAACTCATCATTTATGATAGCTTCATTTGTAATATAAACAGATTTGTCCAGTAATGTTAGATTTGAATTTGTGAGGAGATAGAAAGATTGAAGAGTCTAAGGTATTTGATATAAGTTAATGAAATGAGGTCAAATCATATGCATTACAATATGCAATAATACTAGAACTTTATAAACTTTCCAATTTTTAGTCAATTGTCCTTATGCTCTACAAGATTTTATGTGTCCCCACTTTCCTAGCATTTTATTTCTTAATGGCTTCATAAAAAATCATTCGGGATTAAAATATACCATTATTTTATCACCTAGTTTAAATTACACATATCTCTTGTTCACAATAACAATGGACTTAAAATTTCTAGAATTTATATTCAATTTTCTTAAAATATCTTCATGTAAATAATGAAAATGATTTGAATAAGCAATGAAATTTGTGAAATTATGATATTTGTTTTAATGGATGCTAATCATATTTTTTAGTCAAATCATGCAATAATGATATGCTCATATGGAAAGATAATGACTTCAAAGAAAACTAGCTCAAATGACCTAATGATTGTCAATATGAGTAATATACTTTTAACATTGACCTATTAGATGGAATCATGAACTTAAAAGTTTCTTTTAAGGTAACCATCATCAATGAATTTTAAGTATTGTGAATGTCACTCTCTCAATTCACATAAGGATATTTTTTTATATTTGTGAATCAAGAAATCAAGAACTAAGAATCGAAAAGAAACCAACTTCAGTTTGATTGTATAGTGATTTCATTAGAAACTTCTTCATGAGTTAAGTTATTAGAGACTTCAATTGATTTATCAATTTTAGTAGGCATGATTGATTCAGGTTCGCAGTGAAAATAATTAAGAAATTCAATGCAGTGCTGCTTAGGGATCTAGGTTTTCTCCAATGCAAATATAAGGTGGGTTGCACTAGAACACTTACAAATGATTAAAATTAACAATCCATGAACTTTTTAAAGCAATACTTCTTGTTTGATCTAAATCATAAAAAACGTAAGACTTGGTCCCAAAGATTATTTGAAGGTTGACTGTAATTTAAGTTGAAGCAATTAAGTTTAAATTGGAATAAAACCACACCAAAAAAATTATTCACATTGCAAGAAGGAAAATTTTGTTGTAGCGAAGTTAATCAAATATCAATTGCGCGTGCAAGATTTAAGTACCAAATATGTTGATGAAGATGGAAAAGGCTAGAAATGACCAAATAAGATCTACCCTTTACTCTGCTGCAAGGAAAAATATTCTACGGAAAAAAAAAAAAATGCTATCAAAATTTGTACCATACTCAAAATGTCTTCATCCAACCAGCATACATCAGAGATAACTTAAAATTATATAAATGCAAGACTTAAAATCATATATACTAAAGAGGTCCTAACTATAAAAAAATACCCAATTTTTTTTAATTTCTCAGGATTTGGCCTAAAACAACAAAAATAGGAAGTCCCCATCTTCTAAAATCTCGTTTCCAGCAATCACCAACAATTTTTGGCTCTTGTTACAGAGGAAATCCCATCCAGTGGGAAACCAACCAACATCTAATTGCCTGGTATGGTGGGAAACTGAGAATAGTAGGGAACATGGCGGACACATTCACAAGATTGGAAATGGTAATATAGAGAAGTACGGATTAACAGCAGATATACTTTTAGTTATTTTTTATATCAGCATAATTGAAGATAGATATTGCCCTTATTTCTTTTCTTTCGCTTTCTCTATTTGTCAATATACCTACCCTTCTCCCTGTCAAATAAGATATAATAATAATTTTCCCTGCTCTTGCATGATATCAAAGAAGAGTTAATTATAAGTTCATAATCCTAGCAATATGAATGATTGATTCATGTGCATTTTGTGGTTCTTCGTGCACTTATAACTGCTATTTCATGTGATAAGATTTGCTTGATGCCCGTTATTTATAATTATCCATTCTTCTTTATGCTTAATGATTTTTGAATTAAATGTATTAGGCCATGATCTCTTACGAATTTCATTACAATTGGGTAATGAGTGATTAGTGTAGCCTTTGTTATTGAATGCTTAATCTGCTGATTTTTCTTTTATGGGTGTAATTTTTACTAAAATGAATTTTGGTTTAACACTTAAACCTTCAATCTTTTTTATTCAATTTTCTTAAAGCGCATTGCATTTCGTTTTCAAATTAATTTTTCATTCTTGATAGGGTTTTCATATTCACCTTAGCAAACAAAACTTAAAACATTTGGAATATATATATATATATATATATATATATATATATATATATATATATATATATATATATATATATATATATATATATATATATATATATATATATATATATATATATATATATATATATATATATA
>JXCR01016348.1:406896-454201 GCA_002079205.1 Phalaenopsis hybrid cultivar
CAGAGGTAGACCTAGGAAGACTTGGGCTTATTGTATTAAAAATGATCTTAATTTACTAGAACTAAATGAAAATATGACACTAAATAGGACGCAATGGAGAAAAAGGATTCATATAGCCGACCCCACATAGTGGGATTAAGGCTTTGTTGTTGTTGTTGTTGTTGTTGTTTAGTCAATGACATTAAATTTCTAAAAAAATTGTTGGTAATTTATTTCTAATTTACTATTAGTTTTTTTTTTTAATTATTTTTTCAGTTAGCTATTGCCACTAGTTGAAGCTTTGTGAGCCCTCTGCTTATTGGTTTTATTTGCTGTGGGTTTTGATCATACAGTCGTGGTTAGGTTAAACTGGGATTTTGTATTTCTCCCTATGGCTGCCTTTTGTAGCGATTCTGCAAATAAAAAAGCACAAGATTCGATGGTTTGGCACTGTTTTGCATATTTTAGTAGACATTGAGCTTTGTTTTAATCAGGTTTGTTGATTAGTTGTGATTCTGCAAGGATCGGAACCTCAAAATTTTATAGAAATTTAAAATTTAAGCAAGATTGAGATTGGATATGCTGTGCAGTTAAGTTGATGTCTAGTTGCAAGTCTTCATACTTAAAATTAATTGAATGACTTGAATTTATTAATGTTGGCCGGAAGAAAAACAAAGATTGTGTAAATTTTCAATATATTTGGACTTTAACCAATTTGGATGAATATCATTTACATCGCTTGTGCATTGCCTCCTCGTTGTCCAACCGCCGGTAGCCACCATAGTCTGTCATTCTTGCTATTGACTGTCATTGGACTAGGGGTGTAAACGAGCCGAGCATGAGCGAGTCCGGGCTCAGCTCAACTCATGTTCGGCTCGTTAAAAAAATCCTATTGTTCGTGTTCGGCTTGTTTATATTTCAAATACAAAAAGTTTGTTCGTTCTCGGCTTGTTTGATTAACGAGCCTAACACAAGCTGTTCGCGAATAAAAAATCGTTTGACAACCCTAGTCACGCAGTAGTAGGATGTTAAGAGTAGGGGCGGCATTTAAATCTTATTATTTAGATTAAAACATCACTTAAATATAATTTAATATATTTTTATTCTATTTTTTTAATTAATAATTTTAATTGATTATAAATCTTTGTAGCTTTATAGTATGTTAAATTATTTTAAGTCACAACGAGCCGAACACGAACAAAGTTTATATATTGAGTGCAAAAAAATTATTCATGTTCGTCTCATTTGTTTACCGAACGAATCAAACACAAGCTCGAACAACGAGCCTTTTTGACAACCCTACATTGGACTTGGGCCGACCTTCGTTGTCGCCCACCATTGTTTATGCCCACTGTCGTAGCAAGCATTTTAATTACTTTGAAAGTATCCCAACTCAAAAAGCAAACTTCTATTTCCTTTATAAACATCCAAATGCTGGCAAGGTCTCACAAATACATGATTTTAGTTTGTGCAAATAACCATTCGTTAATAAGACCTTGGGACTATCTATAACAATGAATTTGGGGATTAGATTGAACTTAAAGTGTGCTAATCTTTTGTCAAAAATATATACTAACCCAAAAATGAGAAATCTATAAATCTAATTAGGAGTTTGTGTTTTTTATTTTCTCTTACTATATTTTGTGAGTATTCTTGTATGTGTTAAGTTGACTATTATTATTTGAAATGGTGATTATTATTTTAAATTATTTTAATATTTTTTTATTTGTTCAGGGATTCTTTTCATTGTTTTTAATGATTCGTGCATCTATGAAGAGAGCCAAATAGTCTTTTGTTTCCATCATATTAAGAATGGAAAAAAAGGAAAGATTTTATTTTCTTGCTTTCCCGCTGAAGATTAATTTTTCCTTCTTCTCTACCTCATAGCTTTGATGTGTTCATTTACCTTATTTCAATCTTAATCTTCTCATTACCCCTTGATTTTTCTCCTATGCCATATTCCTCTCTTTCTAGAAAATTAAATATCGAAAAGGAAAAAAACTATTATCTCCTTCTCCATTGGCCCCATTTATTATAAATTTTGGTATCAAAACTCTGGTTGTACTCAGCAAACTCCCTCTTGTTTCAAAATCAAACGCTCTCCGAGACAACTCTTTGCAATTATTTTTATTTTTGTTTTGAGAAATTTGTATCGAATTTTCAGAAGACAGATTAAATCATAGATAAGACACTACCCAAAGATTTCACTCTCATTTTGCGACGACTTTTTGATATGGGATTCGAGGTTTCACATAGGCGAAAGCTCCTATGGTTAATCATCCCTCCCAATAAAGGGAGCACTTTTGATTAAGGCTAATCATTAAGAATTGAATGTTTAACATATAAAAACAACAAACACAGTATTTAAGTTGTATAATTCACCACTTAAAGCTTTAAGCAGATGATGGGGGAATGAAGATGAAAGCCGAACAATATCCCATGATTTTGTCATATGGGGTCGTCGTGGTCCCTGATCTACTTAGAGGAGATAGTTGACTCAACTTGGCAGAAGGATTCTTGTTAGCATTCATAGATTGTGTCGTCTTAAGAGATCCTTGTAGATCTAGGGTAGATATTTGTTTAAAGGGACAAATTTAAGTCGATCTTATCAAACAGAAGGTTTTATGTCAATTAATTGTACCCTTATGATTCACAATTCAAAGGGTAGAGAGTCATTGGGGAGCTTATGAGATGCGGTCGTGGTAGTAATATACTAGTGTCATTTGGCGGCAACAACAAATTCAGAGGGTTCTGGTCGTAACTTCTATTTTGTGGTGTCATTTAATGACAAAACCACACGGACAGAGAACTCGTTTCATGTCCTTACTGGCATGTAATTATTTTGATTGTGATTATATTGATACATTTGATACAATATTAACTATTTGTGAACTTAAGTCAATCAAAAGTTTGCCACCCTTAATAAACTGTTTCGGAGGGTGAATGGAATTTGCTTTTAGCTTTAGTGATTTATTCTTAGCTTGGATATTTTAATTAATTAATTTGAAAGCCTTGATTTGAAAGATTGTCCCATCCAGTTTAAATCTTCAATCAATATTGCTATCTTCGGTGTATTTAAAATTTTAAAGCTTTTATATTTGAAAGAGGGATTTTTAGTTTGTTAGTTTAGACTTTTAAGGTATATGTTCTATCGACTCTTGTTCTTACAAGGATGAGAATCAGACTAGTTTGGTTATTTGGACTTGTAAATTCTTTTTTTAGGATTTGAACATTTATTAGGGTTTATTAGACTCATCAAGTCCAGTCCTTACGAAGAGGAGAATTAAACTAGTGGGTTGGGACTTACAACCTTACCCTGTAGACAAGGAAGCCTGATTTGCAAGCTCAATTTTCTCAAACCTAGTGTTTGAATATTCAATACATTGGTTGGAGCATATGCAAACTTTTAATTTTATATTTTAACACACTTTCTATTATTTTACCTCTTTTGAAACTTAGATGCTAACTTAAAATATCTGTTTAAGATGCAATTTATTTTATGAAGGGGCATATGCAACAATTTAAAATAATGCATAGTTGATTTATTTATGTAGATATTCTAAATTTTCATGACTTGAGAATTTTATATTTTAACTCGTGCAAGTTCTAAAATTTTTTTGTGGATCTCCAAGTATTTAAATTTTGAAATTATTCCAAAAATGCTCTTGCATTTGCATAATATCTTTTTGAGCTTAAAAATGATCATCTTCTGTTAGGTAGTAGGCACAATGTGAATCCGGTGGCAGTGAATTTCAAGTTTTAAGAAAATGCAATATTTGAATTATGTCCCTTCGAAGCCTAAGTCCAAATAGCTCAAATTCAAAATATTTAAGTCTTCTGAGCTTAAATTTTAAATTCTGGTTTTTAATATTTTTAAGTCTTGAAAATTAATGCTTTAGAAAACACATCCTTTAAATTTTTAAAATGTAAAGAACATAAATATTTAAAAGCCCAGGTCCCCGACATTTTAAATGCTAAGAGCCTAAAATTTTGAAAGCTCGAGTTTACAAGCCAATTCGAAATGAGTGATGTTTCACTTTATTTTAAAAGTCTAAAATTTCAAATATTTTAAAAGGGTTACAAGTCCAAATCACTCAGTATTTTGACAACATCTCGGGGTCAACCACCATTTAGGGGCACGGGAGAATGCTAACATTCATAGCTATCTTAAAAGACGAGCTGGTCAGTGTCACTAGACACTGTGATCGGGGAGGAAAAATGACAATTTAACCCATGATATTAAAAAACGCAACGAACCTTAAATGTACCTACATAAAAGGTTAGATCGCAAACCAATATTCTACGAGTGATATTTTATTTTTCCTGAACGGTACTCAATTCCACACAAATAAGTACCCACTTTCATGCTAACGGATGTTTTAAAATTCCCATTTTAAAAAAATTAGCAAACAAGTCCTCATTTTTTCTCGAAAGGTACTTAATTTCCCCACGAACGGGTACTTGTGCTTCCTCGGATGAATATTTTGAAAATTATCTTTTTTTGTCCCAAAATTATACCTTCCAACTGCGACCATATATCTATTTATTATTATTTTTCTTACAATACACAACAATTATGAAATGAACATAATATTTACAAAACAGAAAACAAAATGGTCAAAAGGCTCAGATGAGTAGGTAGTAACAGGCCTGTGGAAGTGAGTCGGGTTTGGATGTAGGTGCGGCAGACTTGGGGTTTTGGAGCGTTTTAATCTTGAAAAAAATTGCACAGGGAAGAGCAGCTCAAGTGCACAGACTAGGGCAGAAGGAAATCGAGAGGCTTAGAAGTGCAACAGGGATAATCGCGTGGCTTGGGTGGTGTTCGAGGGGAGATTGGACATTGCTGGTTGGGGAATCCAGCGAGGGAAGGAATTTCGGGCACTCGTACGCCAGTGATACCATCGCTGCCTTACCAGTTAATGCTAATTTCGGTTGTATCGTGTGGGATAGGGCAAAGAGGATCGCCGGTTCGATTGATTGGGAAGAAGAACACACATAATTAGGTTGCAGTACAGGAATCACGTGCGTCTCTTTGTGAGGGAGGTGCGGCCTGGACGGTGGAGTTGCACTTTACCTGTATAAATTTGTCATTCAATTGCATTATATTTAAATTGCAATTTTCAAATTTATCATTATGGCCATGCAATTATTTCATGAATAAATAATTATGATTATTTTCATATTGGATTTATTGGCCTTGTAACAATTCACTTTCAATTTTTTATATGACATTTGAATCAGGGTTCTTGTTCGCGCATATGGCAACGGGATTCTTATTGGGAGGCACGTCCATCCTCTCAAAGGTGGAGTGGATGCAATTTTATTTGGAGGCATTTACATACATACCATCCAATTCCTATGTATTTACATATTTAACATCTAAACTTTACTTTTTACATTTATACCACCCAAATTTTTCGTCACATCAAAAATACTGTCTTTTTAAATTTTTAAAAGTAAAATACATCTTAAGGTAGTCTGTATGTAAAAGTTGAAGTTTAGGTGTTACATACGTAAATACATAGGAGATGACTGGCATATGTAAATTTTCCTTATATTTTTTTCTGCGCAACAAGAATCAAAAGTCGTCTAATTATTGTCGGATACATGGCTATTGTGCAGCAAGGAATACCCACTTTTTCTACCTCGGCAAAATTTCTATTCTTCTACTGGTGATGCCTCTTGGTCGGAAAGAAGTTCCAGTAACTTTGGTGTTTCTTCAGTAGAATCAGAGAAGAAGCATTCTTTGGATTCTGCTCCAAGTACTAGCTTTAATTACTCCACTGCCTTTGCATGTTCTATAGAGACCCAACAGGATTTGCAGAAAGGGATTTCACTACTCAAAAAAAGTGTGGCATGTATTACAACATATTGCAATAATATATATTGCTTGGAGACATCGACAGCAGCTTCCACTTTTGAAGCATTTGCCAAAGTATTGGCCACTTTGTCTTCTTCTAAGGAAATGAAGGCCAAGTTGGCAAAATCAAAGTAAGCATTTTTATATAGTGTTTTTAAGGGGAAAAAAATGTGTCGGGATATCCTGATACAATTTGTATCATGATGAGATAATGTTACTATACATACATTAATTTCACTCATCATGTATTGTACCTTAATACAATTATATTTAAAAAACTAAAAATTTATTAGGTAATACAATTGAATTATTAGACGAACAATTTAATAGTTTTGAACTTATGAATATCAGATAAAAAAAAATTATCAGAATATCCTGATTTTTTTTAAGCATGTCACTTTAATTTTATATAGGTGCTATTTTTTTTTTTAATTTTTTGGAAAGAAGACTTGTCAAATTTGTTTTCATTCCTATTAGAAATTTTTGACTCTTGCACAAGCCCTACCTCAAGACAGAAAAAACATTTATACGCTTCATAAGATTTCACTTGCACAATTGAAATTTTGGCATCTATAATTTTTAATATTTTTTTCTGTGATCTAATCACTTTACCTTTGGTCCAACGGCCTCTACCATTTTTCTCAAGTAATCAACATTCCTCAGTTCAGTATATTCTACATGAATTCAATAATCTCATTTCAGTATAATTTGCATTAATTCAGTATTGTATTTAACAATTTATATTGTTTGTACATTTTCTTTAGAAGGAGAAGATTATCCCTCAAGATTTCCTGGACATAGATTTATTTTTTTTTCTATGCTGACATAATGGAGATAATTCTACTTATGAGCAACGATCTTCTGATTAAAAGTAGGATTTGACGTTTGGACTGAGAATTTTCCATGAAATGTCTTGGTGAAAGCATATATAAACCGTTGTTTCAAATTCTTATTTTGCACTTACAGAAACCTTTAGATTTCACAATTTCTTTGCAAATTTACAGGTCCGATAATCAACTACAGCCACTGAACAAATCAGCATGGAATGTAAACTCCACTGCATCTACCAGTTCTTTGCTTGACAGTGTGCATAGTATGATTATAATGGTAAGATCCCAACTGTCGTTGTTCTTTGAGATTTAAACCTTTTCAAAAACTTATTCCATCTGAAGAAGATTTACATACAAACCACTCAATTCTCATTTATTTTTACATATCTAACACCTAAACTTCAATTTTTACATACAACCACATTAATTATGCATTATGTGATGTGTTGATGATAGATTTTTGTGGTATAAGTTTAGGTGTTAGATATGTAAATTCAAAGGAATGGGGTGGTGAGTATATAAATACCTATTCATTTTATTAATCATAATTCAATTTGCTATTTAGGGAAGCACTCGAAATAATCTCTCAAACTCTGCTGCCAGTTTTCTTTATGCTGATACTTCCGAGACCAGAAAATCAGAAACCTTGGTGGATGGATGGGACCTGATTGAACACCCTATACTTCCTCGACCATCTCAACCTGAAGACATCGAACACTGGACGCGGGCCATGTTCATTGACGCATCCAGTAAATAGCATTGGCGGCATGGCTTGTAATTCTTTTGTACATAAATTTATTTGTCTCAAATGTTATATTTGTCCATGGTAAGCGTCCTTGGATGGTAGCCTTTGATCCAAAAAATTGGTTTTTTAATATATATACATGAATTAAAAATGGTAAATATTTGGCATGCAGTTCTGATTTTACTGCTTTGGCATATGGTACATACAATGATTTATTTACCTTTTACTTGGAGTTTATTTAGTTTGTTGTGAATAGAAAAATATGATTTAGTAGATGATGTTTTATTTTTTACTAATTTTGTATGTGAAATTGAAACTATTCTTCTTAAGGATTGATCCTAGATCTTATGTAGAGGTATATGCAGTACAATTCCGGTTGATGATTGCTTAGATATTTGTTTTGTAAGTATTTGCGGCATGGGTTATAAGAAAGATGATTATGATGTAAATGAGGTTGAAATATGAGTCTTTTTAGGTTAATGAGACAATAGTAAGATTGTGATGTATGTGACGAAGTTTTGGTGTAATGCAATTATATTGCATGTCACTTTGTAATGTGGGACTAATGGCACAATTGAGACCAAGGTTTAGGTCCTAAGAGATGATTGTAGCTTGAGTTTTTATACAAATCTTGATGAAGTTTGACACGGTGAGATTACAACATAAGCCGATCTTGAGACTTTGAGATGCGAATGAAATTGACGTGCTAAGTCCCATTAATATGATTGCTAGACAAATGACATTAGTGTTAGGTTTTATTCGTAATGCAATTAAAGATTATGGCAATGGTAGAATTAGGATGCTAAAAAAGGTAATCATAGCATTAATCCGATTCATTGACATTTTTTTAATGCATCTTAATAACATAGTTTCCTCATATGCCTGTTATCATGCAAAATCAACAAAATCAATTAAAGAAATATTCTGGACTCGAGGAGAAGAATGCTTCGCATCAACAACTTTCTTCAGTTTTCTACCCAGAGCATATGCCTGCATTTGTCACGTATGTTACCAGCAAAAATGTAGCTGTCACGGATACCCTGCACAGTGATAAAGCAAAAGGCTCTTGCTGTTTTCCCGGCGGGGAAAAGAAGTTTTGTAGAAGAGTAATTTACATACGTACCACTCAATTCCTATGAATTTACATATCTTGCATTTAAATTTTGCTTTTTACATTTATAACACCAAAATCTCTCATATCACATAAATATTACCATTATTTTAACTTTTAAAAGTGAAATGAACCATTTCATGCATAGGAAGTGTGAAAATTGTAGTTTTGGTGGTAGATAAGTAAATACATAGATATTGAGTGGTATGCATAAATAGTCCTTTTTAGATTTAACAAAGAAATTCAAAACATTCTACAAAATTAAAATTGTGATCATATTCAGCATATGATTGACGGACGGTCACCTTAAACTTCATGTAATCATGTATGCCAATAGTACCAATGGCTAAAGAGAATCATCGTTAATGTTCAAGAAAAGTGTTAAAATAGTCTCGTGATTCTTTGCAGTGATCACTTTAGTCCCAAGTTTATAAAAGTGTCGCACACTCTTTTAATATGGGTTGAAATAGCCCTTAATGAGAATTATTTTAACTCCTATTAAAATAATACAGGGATTAATTTAACAATTTTTATAATCCCAGAGACTAAAATGATTGAATTTAAATAGCCAGGGGTTATTTTGACAATTATTAATGTTATAAGGATTAAGAAAGCATGGAATACCAATATAGCCCAAGGTATGGATTAAAATGAAAATTTTAAATGTTGAAGACCAAGTAAACATACCGAGGACTAGACTTATTCTGATCGTACAATAACAATGTAAAAAGAAGCAGCATTTACATACATACAACCCAATTGTTATGTATTTACATATCCAGCATCAAAATTATACCTTTTTCTACTTATACCACCCAACTCTTTCAGGCGTACAAAGACCTGAAATTCCCACCATTCTTCTCCTTTTGTCGCCCTGGTGGAACAGACACAAACGAGCTAGCTGGGACAAAACTATGGCATTGCGGTTTGCAGAGGATCGGATTACGGCGTAGGGAAGTGTTGCAATGTACAGGCGATTCTTTCTATCACCTCAACTCATGAAACAGTCATGATTGGAGGAATCGTGATATACAATGACCCTGTAGTGGATAGAAAACTTGATTACTTCACCCCTCGATATAGTGCAGATTGAGGCAACGCAAGATCAAAAACTATTAAGCATAAATATGCAAATCAGATAAAAAGCAGCCTCATGCCCTAACCATCTATGAGATTTCAACATACAGCAGTTTCTCCTTCGTGATCAAAACCTGTCTGGGAGGAATGTCGGCCAAGAATGGAGAAATTTGTGGAGGAGAGTCCAATCAGATCTGAAATGGAGTGTTTCGTGGCCATGGATGGGATGTTGGAGCAAAAATTTACATCCCTAGAAGAAATGATGAAAAAAATCATGGAGATTCACACAAAATTGCCTCAGCCCTGTCGTGGGATCGACCTACGGCGGTAAGTAAGCAATACTAACTAGAAGGGTTTGTGCGGCATCAGAGAGACTGCGCTACTTTAAGCTGATCGAGAGTAGAGGTATCAAGCTAAGGAATAAAGAGCGGACACAAGCAACAACACCTGGAAGAACTAGTACACCTTTTGGACTGCTAGAACAAACAGAAGCAGGCTTGATCATGAGTGAAGAAGTTGGCAGAGTGTGGTTCACTATGAGTTTCTATTTAAATGGAAAGGATTTTTATATGATGAGGCCAAGTGGGCGTCATACAACCTAATTCAGCAATAATATTTTTTCACATTGAGGACAAGATGTATTTTTGGGATGGGAGTAATGTTATCACGACGCCTAGAAACAATATAGTTTTTTATTAGTCTAAGGGCAATTGAGCTATTTATTATTTATTATTTATTATCTTTTAGTATAAATAGACCCTAATATGCTTAGGATTAGTATTATGCATGAGATTTTGTCTGAAGACTAAGGTTTAGAGTTTGGGAGAGATTTAATACCTCTCGAATTGTAAGATTCTGGAGAGATTGTCTGCCTCTCGAAATGTAGGTGTTTATCTTTGTGTATTTGTGTTGCGTTGTTTGGCGTTTCTGAAATAAAAATATTTGTGCCCTAATTTATATAAAAAATTGGGTTGGATTTTATCAAAGAGTTGTTAAGACAATACCATAAAACACAGAATTACATTAGAAAGCAATAAAAGCAAGAAGCCAAAGACTAATTCTCATGAGGAAGCCTAGGAAGCCATAAGGAAGTCATAATCTCCGCAACATGAGCCAAGCTCCTGTTGCTTTAAATAGCTTTTGTAAAGGTATTATTAAATATAAAGTACAAATAAAATCAAAACTATTTGCATTTTTGGGTTCTCTTCATATAATGTGACTATATGAAATAGGCTTCATAGATTTTTATCATAAATGACTAATGAGACATTCTAAACAAATTAATAGAATAATTTTAGCATAGCAAAAATTGTCCATATATTCACTTAATGCCTCTTCAATCCTCATTAAGCACCTGCACAAAAAAAAACAGTGATAAAAGGTTATAGATGAAAGCTCCATAATAGCATAACCCACGCATAAGAAAAAGTCTGCATGTTTGTTTCGCCACCAGTGCTTGTTTGTGTAGGAGTTTAGAGCTGATTGCCATCTACGATAACCATTTTCTACAGTATTAAAGTAGAAACTAAAAACAGGAACAAAAATAATGTGCTAAAATAGAAGACATTAGAAAGAGTCTAGAAAAAGTAGAAATGCAAAAGGGTGTGGTGCAAAGTTTATTTAAACTGCAATTTTGCCAATAATAATTTCTTTTAATTTAAGTGAACTAAAAGAGGTAAGGTTAATGAGAGTTTTGAGAAGTTTTAGAAAAGCCTTTGGATGGAGCATAATGGATTTTAAATGAATTAGCCTTTCCATATGTATGCATATTTTAATGGAAGAGAATCATGAACCAGAGACTGGCCCACGAAGGAGGCTTAACCCGGTCATGAAGGATGTAGTAAAAAGGGTATTCTTAAATGGCCCATGAAGGAGGCTAAATGTAGGCATCATGTATCTCATATCTAATGGTGCATGAGTAAGCCTATTTCATCATGTACAAATATCTCAATTGTTCGTTTAATGCATTATGTTGATTTTTGTGCTTAAATTCATTGATGTGATTTTTGTTTGATAGCTACTTGGATTGGTGAATTTTAGTGTGCAATATATAGTTGGATTTGTATATGTTACAATTGCAGGTATGAAAATTGCAATGAAATGAAGTTCTTTTTTTTTTTTTTCGGACTGCAGTTTTCTGGTGGATTTTCCATAATTTTTCTATGTTGTTTTACTCTTTTATCGTACTAGTTCATGGTTATATACTATAAGTTAATACATTGATTGGTGACCGACAATCTTCTAATGGATTAACAATAAAGTGACGGATGTTTCTGACGACCAATCAACCTATTGACAAACAGAGAGCAATGGATAAAATTTTCTGATTTTATAACTTTTCGATGATAACGATCGTTGATGTTTTACTGACGAAACACCAACATATAACCAACAACTATTTTTTTTTATAGGATTTGTCAATTTATAATTATTATTTATTTTATCGATGGAATGCGATGGTGAATTCATGGTTTTCATTTCAGAATACACCGACGAGTACACCCTTTGGGAACCCATTTCTAATTTAAATTCGTCGGAAAGTTTGTATGATAAGAAAGTTTGATAAATAAATTAGCTATGCCCCAATAACCATCTCAATGCAGTCAAAAATTAATTAACTAACATTTTTATAATACTTTTCGACGGTATTTGACTATTGGAAATTAGTTAAATTCATTTAGTGAGTAGTTATAGTGAAAAATAATAAGATCAAACTTATACCCAGTAAGAGTGTCACCGGATGGAGAATTTGTATTGAAATAGGAAATTGAAGAAAATTACTAAGAATGGCCATTATACCTTGCCTTTTCTTAATCAGATGCTTGATAGACTGCCATGATAACCATATTTTTACTTTCTATATGGTAATTCGAGGTACCAACAAATTACCAGCACCAAAAGATAAGGACAAAACCAATTTGACTAGTCCTTATGGAACCCTTTTATTCAGAATGATACCATTTGGACCATGCAATGCTTCTGTCATTTTCCAGAGATGCATGATGTCCATATTTTTTTATCTTATTGAGAGGAGGATTGAAATGTTCATGGATGAATTTTTTGTTTTGGCACTTCTTTTTATTTTTGTCTCAAACAACTAAATAATGTTTTGCAAACGTGTGAATAGTGTAATCTTATGTCAAAATGAAAAACTATATATATCAATTTATGATCACTGAAGGCATAATTTTAGGACATAAATTTTCTAAGACAGGGATGGGGTGGATCATGTGAAAATTTATGTTATAGAAAAACTAATCTCACCCCCTTATTTTGAAGAGATTAAGAGTTTTATGTTGCATGCAAAATTCTCTTCTAGATATTAAAGACTTCTCTAAAATTTCAAAATCATTGTCACTTGTTAAAGAAAGACATACCTTTTAATTTTGATAGTGAGTGCCTCGCAACATTTGAACTTTTAAAGCAAACATTAATCACTACACCTGTGATAGTTATACCTGATCGAAAATATCTATTTGAATTTATGTGTGATGCTAATGATTTTGCTGTTGAGTTGTGCTAGGCCAAAGAAAAGATAAAACTTTGCATATGATACACTACGCAAGTAGAACTCTTAATGAGGCATAAGTAAACTACGCCACCTTTAAAAAATGATTACTAGTAATAACATTCATTCATAATAAAATTAGATCATACTTGATAAGTACCAGAGTTAAATTTTATGCTAACCACTCAGCCATCAAGTATCTTATAATTAAGAAGGATGTCAAATCCCGATTGATCTAATGGATATTTCTATTATAAGAATTTGATATTTAGTTTGTGGATAGAAAATGTACATAGAATCAAGTAGTTGATCACTTATCAAGACTTGAGCAAAAAAAATTTAAAGATGTGTTAGATGATATTAATGAAAATTTTCATGATGAAAAATTTTATTGTTAATAGAATCACTCTTTATGATTTGACATATCACCGAATGAAGAAGTTTGTTTCTAATGCTTTTTTTTTTTTTGGTATGAACCTTATCTTTTCAGAAGGTGTAAGGATAAAATTATTAGCAAATGATAACACCTAGAAGTAGAAAATATCATTAGAGTTTGTTACAATTCATATTTTTTGGGTTTTATGGAGGTTTTAAACTACTTATAAAACTTTACAATCAAGATTCTACTTACCTACCTTCTTTAAGGATGCTAATAAATATATTAAGAAATGTGATAAATATCAAATGAGAGAATATATTTTTAGGAGATACGAAATGCCTATGAACTATATTTTGGAAGTCAAAATTTTTATGTTTGAGGTATATACTTTATGGGACATTTTACATCATCTCTAGGAAACTAGTATATGTTAATTGTAATAGATTATGTCTCAAAATGGACTAAAATGGCTCTACCTAGGTGTGATTCAAAAGGTATTCAAAAAATCTTAAGGGAATATATTTTCTTAAAAAAAATTTGGGACATTAATTACAAAATTTGGGATAAACAAAAATTTATACTTACATATCATCCTCAAACTAATAGTTTAGCAAAAGTGTCAAATTTCATGAGGATTATAGAGAAAAAAATTATTAACTCTAGTTGAAGGGATTGGTCCCTAAGGCTGGATAATGCACATTGAAAATATGCACTAAGCGTCGTTATGCCCCCCCAAGTGTCGCAGTGCTTCCTCCAGCCTCCCCAACGTGTCTATGTGGCTTCACCTTATTCGATTTCCTGGATGTAACAAGCGTCACAGCACCTCAATCTAGTGTTGCAGCACCACACTCATTTTCTAGAATTATCCCTCTTCTGATTGTTTCACCTTCACATCAATATTCCCTGTGATGTAGCCATCGAGTAGAGGAGATGGGGTGTTCTTAGGATTCCAAGTAACCTCCTTAACCATCCTTTCCATTCTTCTTTGTGATCGTCATTGATTCTTCCTCGTTGCTTTCTCTTTTGGATTCTATGGAACCTTAAACTAAAGCCCTCAGAAGAAAAACTTATTTTGATCCTAAAAAAATCATTAATGTCGACATAAAAGCTAGGCATAGTAGAGTCATAGTATCAAAGAAGTGGATTTCAAAGAGGGGATTTTTATATTGGGTTGGGGGTGAGTACAACAGTCAGAAGAAAATGAGAGGAATCTTATTACCAGACTAAAATTGTTGTTGTACCTTTTGTTAGAGAATCCTTTGCTAACATAAAAGAAAAAGTTTAATGCTCCACCCAAATCAATTCACACTTTGGCCTTCCCAACATTCCTGAGAATGAATAATTACATTTCATGAACTATGATTCTGCTTTGATTTTGATTATCAATGTTCTCACAGATTCTCGTGCTAATTGGAGGGAAAGAGATGATAGATTAGGTAATTTTTCTTACACTATTTTAAACATCGAAACATTATTATCCCTGCTTAACTCCTTCCTTCCACTGATATTAGTGAAGTGACATGGGATAGGGCCATTGTGAATCACTTCATTCATAAGGAGAAGTTGATTAATGTGTGTGATGTGATATATATATTTCATTCATGATATCATCAATGGGGACCGCAATTGCCTAGGACACATGTCAGTGATTGCTGCTTTATGTTCTAAGGTGGGGTCAAGAACAAGATTTGGAAGGAACAACTTCATCCTAGAAAGATTGTGATCAAGGAGACTTTAACTTTCTAAGGAAGACATCTTCTAAGAGAGGTGAGAGTTCCTCCAGACCTACCCCTTCCCGACCCCAACCATTATCCTCCATTTTTTTGATTGTTGAGAGGTTGGACACCATGAGTGATGATAGAGTGAGTATACAATGGTGCAATATCGGTTTTAATTATTATATTGATCAACACTAGCAACAATATGAATACCTAGTGCAAGTCAACTCTACTTTAGTTGAGATGATTCGTCATAGACAACAACACCAACGGCCTAGCACTGCCCAACTTCCAGACACCACCATGCCACTGCTATGGGAATAAAGCTCACCCTATGGAGGAGGAGGATGGTGATGATGATGGTGAGGGTGGAGATGAATTATGTTTTGGATGTTCTGATTTTTTTTTCTAGTACTACATTTTATTTTATTGGTATTCTATTTATGAAACTCTGACGTATTTATTTGTACATGTGAGATTGTTCATTACTTTCTTGTAGCTATTTTAACTTGTTATGTGATTCTTGTGATTCAAATGACTATTATGTGATGGGTATGAGATTCTGATTCAATGTTTAGTTCTACTTTTATTTTATCTTTTTCATGTTTGCATGTCTTCACTGCCACATTTTTATTTCTTTTATATTCATGTTATACCTTGTTATTTTTCTTTTACTTCCCTGCTTTTATTAAGAACTTTGATTAAAATGGTAGACTTAATTATGATTCATTGTAATTTAATAACAGGCATAGAAAATAATTAAAACTGACATAAATACTCATTAAGTATTGAAATTAATTATTAACTCCCTAATAATTGACCTCTTACTACAATTAATCACTCCTTTATATCAAGATCCTTATACACTTGGACAAATTTGGCTATATATAAAATTTATTCATCAAATTTATAAAGTTTAATAATTATTAATCTGAATAATTTAATTATAATTAATATTNGCAATTAATCACTCTTTTATATCAAGATCCTTATATACTTGGACAAATTTGGCTATGTATAAAATTTATTCATCAAATTTATAAAGTTTAATAATTATTAATCTGAATAATTTAATTATAATTAATATTTTTTAAACTATAGTACATTGAATTAATTTAGTAAGTGATTATGCATTTGACTTGGGAAAGAATATATATTCAAATTTATTAAAAAAAGGAAAAACTTAACAAGATATAATAGTAGAATTAAAACAAATTGAAAAAAATAGAAAAGGCTGAAATTTCTAAAGATAAAATTCGAGAGCTTTAATGGAAAAATTTGAGGTCAAGCTAGAACTAAAAAAATTAGCATCAATCACCCTTTTAAGAGTCAAAGAATCAGGATACGTTTGTTTCAACTTTACAAACCGAGTTATGAACCAAACACTAATTTATCAGGTTTTAATGTCACATTTGTTGGGAGATACACATCAATTGTTGTGGTATATCGGATAACGATCTTTTATGAAAAATAGAACGAGAAAATTCACACCAGAAAACATTAACACAACGAAACACACAAATTTACGTGGCAAATTGCCTACGTCCATGGAGTTGCAAATAATTTTACTACTTGAGGAATTTACACAAGTCGATCGTCTCGACTTACAAGAGCAAACTCTTTCTCTCACTTCGGTGTTCTTTTGTTATACTGAAAAAACTTCACACCAAGATACATCGAAAAAAATAAACTTACAAGAGAAATAAACTCAATTTCTCTTTTGCCACAAGCCACCAAGAAAAAGTCGAGGGAGAATAATCTTCTTTCTTTTTCCTTCTACCAAGCATGCACACATTGCTTATACTTCTCTTCTTCTATCTCGAGGAAGCAATACTGCCGAAGAACTCAAATGGGTTGTACAAAAAACTCATGGAGAACCGCTCCTTTTATTACAAAACTGTAAGGAGGGAAATGATGCTTCGCTTCATGTCAAAGGCGGAAACGGAACAGACGAAAGCGGGAGCAATTCGCAATTTTCCGCAACACAGAGGGAGAAACGACGATTCGCTAAAAAAGGAGCAAAGGCGGGATGGGGATCTGGCTCCAGCACAACTTTTGGGTACAAGCCACAGCTCACCTTTCTATTAAAATCACAACCTATGTTCGAAAATTACACCTGATTTATTGACATTTTAATGTCATATCTCAATCACTTATTTCCATCTGAGATTTTAATATAATACTTATTCATATGCCTGTTATCATGAAAAATCAAAAAACTTATTCAAGCAACATTAAAAGTGAAAGAAACAAATTAACAAAAAAAATCGCCCATATCAACATCAATAACAACATAAAGTTTACACACCGAAGTACAACCTTAAACACCAGATAATGTAGAAACAATCAATAAGAAAGCATATCTAGCTACCTCAGGACTTGGTGATTCTACTCAAGACCAATACAACAAAAATGACAATCTCAAATCCTCAAATCTGCTGCCTCAATCAAGGAATGAATGCCATTAAAAAAAAAAGGAAAAACTTATGTGCCAACCGTGATCTATATAATGGCAGCTCTAACAACTTCATTTACAGGATCCTCGAAGCACTCCGAAGAGAAATTGATTGCTTGTTGTGGATAGACAAAAGCCTTCAAAGGAGAAGGCTCTAAATAGCAGAAGAAGAATACTTTACACCATTGGAAACAAAATGTAGAAAGGTAGAGATTTTGTTAATTCCAATTATTGATATATTCAGGACTCAAGTAGAAGAATGCTTCGCATCAACAACTTCCTTCAGTTTTCTACCAAGAGCATATGCTAGAGGAGGTGGCACGGCATTCCCAATCTGCCTGTGTTTGTTCTGTATGTTACCAGCAAAGATATAGCTGTCACGGAAACCCTGCACAGTGATAGAGCAAAAAAGCTTCTAGTGTTAAATGTCATCGACATTTCATACATATTGAATTCCAAAGGCATTCAACGCATTCTACAAAATTAAAATTGTGATCGTATTTTAATGCAATCAAAAGCATGCAAAATACTTTCATGCATACGAGAGAAAGTCATTGTAGAAGTAATAAGGATTTACTTAGCAATCATGTATGCCAATGGTAATGATGTCTAAAGAGAATCATTGTTGACATATGATTCTTTGTGAGAGTTCATTTAGTCCGAAAATTTATAAAAGTGCAGCACCATTTTAATATGGGCAGAATGAGAACTATTTTAACTCATCAAAATAATTCAGGGATTTATTTAACATTTTTATAAACTATGGGAGTAAAATGATCCAATGTAAATAGCTAGGAGGCTATTTTGACAATTTACTTATTAATGTTATAAGGATTAAGAAAACATATTGTTACACCAGCCTAAAAGGGCAATTTTGTCTTTTATTATTTTTAGGATTTGGTATAAATAGAGCCTAATAGAATTAGGGCTGGGTAGCATAAGATTGGGTTGTGTATCTTAGGTTTAGGTTTTGGGAATCATTTACAACCTCAAAAATTATAGAAATTGAGACACATCGCCTACTATTGGAACTGTATGTACTTATCTTTATATTCATGTTAAGTTCTTTTGTTGATAGTGCAATAAAATATTATTTACCCTAATTTTTGTGTAGAAAATCATGCCGATTTATAACTCATATTGTATCACATACCTGAGACCTTGCACACTCGCGCACAGTGAGAATCCTGTCCTGGTCAGGGTGAAAGCACATGCCCACCTTTCCCATTGGCTGAGGATCAGTAATGGAAGTTGGAAAATTTCCTTCCCAATCCAATCTACCAAAAAGGCCCTTCCATTGGTTGTGCCTCATTGCTGTATTGGGCAGGCACCATGGCACCAGGTCCACCATTTGCCCATTTGACAGCTTAACCTGCATGAATACAACTACCAACTTAGTCCAAGGTACGGATTAAAATGAAAATTTTAAATTTGGAAGACAAAATAAACATACCAAGGACTCAACTTGTTTTGATCGTAAGAAAACAATAGTAAAAAGAAGCAGCATTTACATACATACAACCCAATTCTTATGTATTTACATATCTAGAATCAATATTATTCCTTTTCTACTAACACCACCCAACATTTTCATATTACACATCAACAAAATTATCATTTTAACTTGAAAAAAAAGTGAAATATACATTTTTTTTTATGCAAAGATGGCATGTATGTGCGGGCGGCCATGTCTGTTAAAATTAATGGCATGTGTGTGTGCGTGTTAAAATTAAAATTTAGGTGTTAAGTAGGAATTGGGTGGTTCGTATGTGTATCTTTCTTAAAAAAAATGGGCAAACCTTTTCATCTGGAAGATCACGCCAATCAGCACCAGGGTGCTTTGGAATGCGTTTGCATCTAATAAGATTTAACTCGTTCATTTCCTTTGATATGTGATCGCTTAAGACAGCCGAGACTCCTCTAATGTTCTTTTGGAACCAGGAAACGGGCTCACCACCATACTGAATTAGGGAAAAAAAAAACTTTATAACTTTCAAAAATGAATGAAAGACAAAAGGAAATGGTCATTGAAAAGAAATAATTGAAAAAAAAAACATTTTTAATCAAATGTATGATAAAATTAGCATTTAAAATGCCCGGATACATCTAATTTGTTGATAATCAAACCTAATATCATCAAAGTTGGGATTGTTTTGATGATCATAAACTTTTTTTTTTTTGAATATCACATTGAGTAAATAATATAATATTGAAATTGATAAAATCATATATAATAAGCAATGCTAGTGTTAATTTGCTGTTGAAAATTGAATGCCCTTAATTAAAATTATAATGTGATTACTGTAAAATGAATACAATTTTTTATTCATACTTAAAATTTTTATATTTTTTTTAATTAAAACTACTTGCACTATACTTTTTTAAGGAGGATTTACATGGATACCAATCAATTCCTGTCTTTACTTAACACCTAACCTTCAATTTGTACATACATGACACCTTGTATTTAAAAAGGTGTATTTCACTATTTTTAAAGTAAAAATGATGAAATTTTTTATGTGATATGAAAAGATAAAATTTAGGTGTTAGGTATGTAAATATATAGGAAATGTTGATTATGTATTAAATGCTCCTTTTAAAAATAATATCATATTGATAACATGCCATGTCCTCCTATAATAATGTAATATGCATACTTCGGTGTCATTTCCATATGCTATGTCAGTGTTCAATTAAAAATGAAGTGTTAAAATAATCCAATGACTCCTTACAAGAGGTCATCTAAATCTCATAATCTATAAAAGTGTCAAATTAATCCGCAAACTATTTTAGCATTAACTGAAATATTCATCCCCAACTAAAAAAATCTCGGACTAAATTGACATTTTTATAGACTATGACTAAAATGATCATATATAAATGGTCAGATGACTATTTCAACACTTTGCTCCGTTAAAAAAAACACATGCAAGGAAAAATACTTACGTCAATTATGAGTTTTGAAGCGCCATTTTCAGCAAATGGAAGATCTCCAATTGTGTCCCTCACCGTTATTGAACGGAAAGGAGCACCATCTGCAGTGCTGCGAACGGCAGAATATTGCATATTTCCATTCAAACTTATTTTTAGTTCAGGACTGGCAAAAACATGCATTGGCTCCGGCCACTCAGGGAGTGTTTCCTCTGGAGAAGCTGCCCAAATGAATGCCCTTTTCCTTGACTGAGAAACACCATAAGCTCCAGCTTCCAAAATGCCAAATCTTACCTAAAAAGAAATAACATTGTAGAATGAGAAAGGAAAATTTACAATTGACATACATATCACGTTTCCTATGTACTTGCATATCTAACACCTAAAAAATTTAATTTTTTACATTTGTCACCTTACCTATGCATGAAAAGGTGTATATTAGTTTCAAAAATTTAAAAGTGGTATTTTTTATATGATATGAAGGGTTCAAGCAGTATAAAGATAAAATTTTTTTATGTTAGAAATGTAAATACAGAGGAATTGGGGGGTATGTATGTAAATGCCCCGATGATAAAACATGGCGGGATCATAAAATTACCAAGTTGCTTCTAAAGAAATATTTGTCTACAAGGGAGAGAATATGAGAACCTGGTAGCCCATCTCAAGAAGGGAAGCAAGAGTTAATCTGAACGTTTGTCCTTTGTTAAAGGACACGAAGTTTCTGACATTCTCTAGGAGAAAGAATCGCGGCCTAAAATATTCCGCAAAAGATAAAAATGCCAAAATCATCTCGCACTGAACCTTACTCCAAGTGCTATGGCTGAATCTATTCATCCCAGAAAAGCCCTGCCACACATGTAGGAAGATGCACAGAGAGTAAATAAAAGCATTAAATATTGAGTAAAGTGTCAAAATAGTCGGTTGATTATTAATATGGGATTGTTTTAATCCTAGAGTCTAAAAAAGTATCAAATTAGCCCTCAATTTTTTTAAATTGAAACCCTCCCAAAGAAATATTTCACTCCATTTTACAAGAGTGGAGACTAAATTGGCACTTAAATATACTTTGGGACTAAGATGACCTCTGCTAACAATCAAGAAACTATTTTGATACTTTTCTCATTAAATATTAATAACAGACAAAATTTATAAATTGAAATGAAAAGTTCTACAATGAAAACTCCAAGCCCAAATTTGAAGATAAACAAATAAGAAAAATACAAAAGTAAATCAATATAAGAATCTTCAGCAAGCAAACTCATTGCAGCTTGCACAATAGTTTGAAGATGAGTATAATGAGATTAAAAAAAACCTGACAAGGAGGTCCTCCGTTGATGAAATCTACTTGACCGGGCATTGGAAGATTTTTAAGCTTTTCCTCACCAAGCTTTGCTGCCAATTCTGCAGCCTCAGAAGTCGAGATGCAATCATCTGCCTCACCACATTTCTCCATAATGGCCCTGTAATATCCAGATATCAATAATTATATCAAAAATGAGAAGTGTCAAAATAGTCTTATGAAAAGTATATAAAACTTTCAATTAAATCCCCACTCTTTTAATATGGGCTAGATTAGCTTTCTATGGGGATTAATTCAAATCCATTTTAAAGAGATTGTCCATAAAGTTCAGGACTAAATGGTCAAGTGACTATTTTGGCACTCTACTTCTTCAAAAATTGTTGGGGGACTAATAAAGACCTTAAGATCACGTTGCAGTTATCAATGAACATATGTGCATCAGGGTGGTTTTTGTTGAATGCCTCACCAGCAGCCTCTTCATATTCAATTGCCCATTTTGTGAATGTAGCGCCTATGTTAAAAAAAAAAATATTAAAATAATTTCAGCAGACATGATAGCATACTCGGAGATGCAATAAAAAATGGGACATTTACATACATACCACAATTATTATTTATTTACATATCTAACACATAAACCCTTCTTTAAAATTGGAGCAATATGAGACTCACCATGAGGACATTTATTTACATACCACAACTCATGTTTTTTAGGTTAACCAAATTTTGTTTGAAAACAAAACTAATAAAAATATACATATATATCACTTATTAACCATCACACTTCATAACCTAAATAACAAGACAATAGAAAAATGTATCCATAAAAAATTTATGGATTTCAACTTTTAATTATCAACATTTTTAATATTTTAATTAATATTTTATTGATAATTTTTCATTAAGAAATAAAAAAAGTGATTAAAAATAATAAAAAAAATATGAGAATATAAATATAACTAAGAATATGACGTGAAATAAAAAATTCATTATGACAACTATAATAAAAATCAATTCAGCGATGACAGAAGAGATTTTAAAATTAAAATTCAAATGTTGATGACATTGTATTCATGTTTAAGTGAGGATAGTATGAGTGAGTAAAATATTAATGTTGAACTTATTTTGATTGCTATAGTTTGATATTATAATATATTATTTCAATATCTTAACTTTGATAATTTAATATATGTATAACACATTTTATTTCATAATTATTATTTTTTTATGTAGTAATGTGTTACTTCTAATTTTATATAATTATTATTTTTTACTTGGTTAGAATGTTGTTATATTAATCTTTTAATGTGTTAATAAATTAAAATATTAATATGTTATTTCTTACTTCACAGATTATAGTTTATACAATTATTAATTTAGGCAATTTTTTTAACTTTGAGGCTTAAGTTTTAAAGCTTCTTGAAATTTAAGGCTCGCCTCACGAAAGAAAAAAATAACAATACCCAATTATTCAATTCTAAACATTACCCCAAACTTTCATATTTTTAAGCATAACATTCAAATCTATAACATCACATAAAAAATACCACCATTGTTTGCTTTTTAAAAACAAAATACATGTTTTCATGCATAAATTTATGACACCAAATAGTTATAAATAAAAATATAAAAGTTAAGATGTTAAATATGAAAATACACAAAAATTGGTGCTATGTAAATTTCCTTAACAAAGAAGGAAAATTTACAAACAAACCACTCAACTCATACATATTTACATATCTAACACCTAAACTTCATTTTCTACATAGATGCCACTTCACATATACATGAAAATGTGTATTCACCTTTTAAAGCGAAAATAGTGATATTTTAATGTAATATGAAAGATATTGGTGGTATAAATGTAAAAAGTAAAGTTTAGATGCTAGACATATATGCATAAGAATTGTGTGGTATGTATGTAAATTTCCCGAAGAAAAAAAAAAAGGTTACCAGACTGCTGAAGTCCTTCAGATAAACCACCACAGCCAGCAAAAATATCTAGAGTGGCCAAACGATTTTCCTGAGGCAACTCTTTCCACATATTTCTTTCCGTTTGTTGCCCTTCTTCGCATTTTTCTTTACCCTTCTTCATTTTGGAGGGATTAAGCGTGCTTCTAATTGTGGCCCAAAGCTTGCTATTAGAAGGCAACTACGTACAGAGAAACTTCATTAAAGATAGCAATATAAATCAAACAGTGATAGTAAGATACAGCTTTGTAGAATTGTACCTGCTTTAGAGAACCTTGGGTAGGGTCATAAAAGCATTCACAAAAGAAAATATGATCCATAATTACAGGGAGATCCAAACTAGGCAAGTTATTTTTCTTTATGACACTGCATTTCCCTTGTATCATATCTATGGGTACCTCATGCAAATCTTCGCTGTAGTAAACCTGTTTTATTTTTTACAGTGGGGAGGTGTTAATCATAAAATAGTTTACAATTAAAAACCAGATCAAAATAAATTAAGTCATAAAATGGAAGATTGGAAATTTGACATTATATTTGTCAGAAGAGCAAATGAACCTAGCATCAACAAATTACTTGTGATTAGACTCAATTAGAACTCTTCGTGATCATTTGATTAACTAATCAAACAAACTTGAACACTCCTAACTGCTAGATTGTTAACTGCACAAGCTCGCACAAGTTACTACTCAATTCATTTACAATCATGAATAATATATTCAAAATTTAAAAGGAAACTCGTTAAAAAGCTCGATTAAGATTTTATTCAAGCCCATTCATAAATAATATCATTCTTAATTAAGCCTCATTTAATTTGTTAAATAATGTATTCTTTAGCTAGCTCAATAATCCCAATATGAATCAAGCTCGAGCCGAGCTTGACCATGGCTTTCATCAAAAGGCTAGAGCTCAAAAAAGCTCTTACATTGCTCGACCCAGCTTAATTCATTTGCACCCCTAGCACATGAAATTACGTAAACAAACAACACATTGCATCGTGACCAATTTTTTTGATAGGGAATTTGTGCAAAGGAAGTACTTCTCTAATATCTGCAGTATATGCTTTGGCTGTTGAAATATCTTCCGGTCTGTAGAATCTTCTGACTTTAACATGTTGAGTTGAATTTTTAGCACCTTCATGAAAAGAAATTTCCAATATTTGGCAGACAACATATGCCCTAAGTCCAATATTCCTGCTAGCCTTAAATGTCTCATGCTCCTTATCCTCTTCAACAAAACAATAAGGATTCACATATATGAATTCATGAATATAGTATTCAGTTTTCTTAAAGATAAAGGTTTCCTTCGAGCTAACTTTGACCTGACACTCCTTGTTCTCTCTTCCTCTACAAGAGCTGCAGAAGCCAGATCCCAATCCTAAACTATCATAAGGAAGAGCGAAAAAAGCTCCTTTCTCTGGACAATATAAGCTTTTGCAAAAAAAATCCATTGGAAGTCCTTTTTTCTTCTTCTCCTCAGCCTTCATTCTGTCAATCTTAGCAGCCTCAGCAAACTCCTTTCTATATTGGTATCCCCATGATATTAAACGGATATCCACATGTACTGCCTCTTTCATGTCTTCTAGAGCAAAATCATTACAGTTATTCGTCAAAAAAACTTCCCTCTCATTTGCTGCATTCCCCAAAATAGTTTGAACCCCTCTTAACATTATTTTCCCATGGGCCATCTTCACTCCATCACTCCGCATGTATAAGAATTCCACGAAAAACAAAGTTGGAACTTTGCTTGGCTGAAGACCATCAATAACCACAACTCCACCAACAGAAATTTTCTCTCCATGAACAATGGCACATTTATACAAAACTTCACCAGAATCTTTTTTACCAATTGGATCCCCCTCCCATCTAATTTCCTCCCCGTTAGACTTAGAATCACGAAAACTTTTAGAAAGAAAACTTTTTGAATCTATCTCTTGGACCACACAGCGCTGTTCTTCAAGTTCCTCTTCTTCATTCTCCTCCTGCTCATCCTCAACTTCTTCATCCTTCAACACATTTTCAACCTCCTCCTTGAATTCATCAGGAAAATGACTGGAGTAATAATCTCCCCAAATCCTATTGATAAGCCTTGTTGTTGTAGCACGCATCACCTTTCTTTTGGAGATGAGCGGCCTCATTGCAGCACTTGGATTCAAATTATCTTCTTTTTGCACAACCAACTTTTTCTTCATCGCCAGTTTTGTATGGCGCCTCTCCTCCATTTTAGCTGATAGACTAGTTACAAAAGAGCACTTTTTAATAGTTTTATCAGGATACTCTGAAAACTGTTGAAGAATAATCTGTCCGTGAACCACCACATATCTTTCCACGGCAGCAATATTTGAAGAAATGTAAGCAGGATCTTCCCTTTCAAACTCTGTGATCTTTTTAATCACATCTGCAAAAGATAGTTTTGAAGCTCTAGTCTGTTCTTTCAGCAAAGTAATTATACTAATTGCCAGGCTCGCAGTTTTCAGAACTGGCTCATACCATGGAGCATATTGTTTAGCTGGCTTCCCAAGTCTGTACCTGCAATAANAATGATAAGAAAGTTCGACAAATAAATTAGTCATGCCCCAATAACCATCTCAATGCAGTCAAAAATTAATTAACTAACATTTTTATAATACTTGTCGACGGTATTTGACTATTGGAAATTAGTTAAATTCATTTAGTGAGTAGTTATAGTGAAAAATAATAGGATCAAACTTATACCCACAAAGAGTGTCACCAGATGAAGAATTTGTATTGAAATAGGAATTTGAAAAAAATTACTAAGAATGACCATTATACCTTGCCTTTTCTTAATCAGATGCTTGATAGGCTGCCATGATAACCATATTTTTACTTTCTATATGGTAATTCGTGGTACCAACAAATTACCAACACCAAAAGATAAGGACAAAACCAATTTCACTAGTCCTTATGGAACCCTTTTATTCAGAACAATACCATTTGGACCATGCAATGCCCCTGTCATTTTCCAGAGATGCATGATGTCCATATTTTTTTATCTTATTGAGAGGATTGAAATGTTCATGGATGATTTTTTTGTGTTTGGCACTTCTTTCTATTTTTGTCTCGAACAACTAAATAATGTTTTGTAAATGTGTGAATAGTGTAATCTTATGTCAAAATGAAAAACTATATATATCAATTCATGATCACTGAAGGCATAATTTTAGGACATAAATTTTGTAAAACAGGGATGGGGTGGATCATGTGAAAATTTATGTTATAGAAAAACTAATCTCACCCCCTTATTTTGAAGAGATTAAGAGTTTTATGTTGCATNAAATTAAAACAAAAAGAAAAAAATAGAAAAGGCTGAAATTTCTAAAGATAAAAATTCGAGAGCTTTAATGGAAAAATTTCAGATCAAGCTTGAACTAAAAGAATTCGTATCAATCACCCTTTTAAGAGTCAAGGGATCAGGATACGTTTGTTTCAACTTTACAAACCGAGTTATGAACCAAACACTAATTTATCAGGTTTTAATGTCACTTTTGTTGGGAGATACACACCAATTGTTGTGGTATATATATATAAAATAGAATAGTATAACGATCTTTTATGAAAAATAAAACGAGAAAATTCACACTAGAAAACAGTAACACAGCGGAACACACAGATTTACGTGACAAATTACCTACGTCCATGGAGTTACAGATGATTTTACTACTTGAGAAATTTACACAAGTCGATCGTCTCGACTTACAAGAGCGAACTCTTTCTCTCACTTTGGTCCTCTTTTCTTCTTTCTCTTTTCTCTCTCTTCACCAAAATACACTGAAAAAACTTCACACTTAGATACACCGAAAAAGATAAACTTACAAGAAAAATAAACTCAATTTTTTTTCTGCCACAAGCCACCAAGAAGAAGTCGAGGAAGAATAATATTCTTCTTTCTTTTTTCCTTCTACCAAGCACGCACACACTGCTTACACTTCTCTTCCTCTATCACGAGGAAGCGATACTGCCGAAGAACTCAAATGGGTTGTACAAAAAACTCAAGGAAAACCGCTCATTTTATCACAAAATCGTAAGGAGCAAAAGGATGCTTCGCTTCGTGTCAAAGGCGGAAACGGTTGGCGCAATTCACGAACGGACGAAGGCGGGAGCAATTTCCGCAACACATAGGGAGAAACGACGATTCACAAAAATAGGAGCGGAGGCGGGATCGGAAGGCGAGATGCGAGATCAGGCTCCAGCACAACTTTTGGGTACAAGCAAGAGCTCACCTTTCTATTAAAATCGCAACCTATGTTCGAAAATTACACCTGATTTATTGACATTTTAATGTCATATCTCAATCACTTATTTTCATCTGAGATTTTAATATAATACTTATTCATATGCCTGCTATCATGCAAAATCAAAAAACTTATNAAGTATATAAAACTTTCAATTAAATCCCCACTCTTTTAATATGGGCTAGATTAGCTTTCTATGGGGATTAATTCAAATCCATTTTAAAGAGATTGTCCATAAAGTTCAGGACTAAATGGTCAAGTGACTATTTTGGCACTCTACTTCTTCAAAAATTGTTGGGGGACTAATAAAGACCTTAAGATCACGTTGCAGTTATCAATGAACATATGTGCATCAGGGTGGTTTTTGTTGAATGCCTCACCAGCAGCCTCTTCATATTCAATTGCCCATTTTGTGAATGTAGCGCCTATGTTAAAAAAAAAAATATTAAAATAATTTCAGCAGACATGATAGCATACTCGGAGATGCAATAAAAAATGGGACATTTACATACATACCACAATTATTATTTATTTACATATCTAACACATAAACCCTTCTTTAAAATTGGAGCAATATGAGACTCACCATGAGGACATTTATTTACATACCACAACTCATGTTTTTTAGGTTAACCAAATTTTGTTTGAAAACAAAACTAATAAAAATATACATATATATCACTTATTAACCATCACACTTCATAACCTAAATAACAAGACAATAGAAAAATGTATCCATAAAAAATTTATGGATTTCAACTTTTAATTATCAACATTTTTAATATTTTAATTAATATTTTATTGATAATTTTTCATTAAGAAATAAAAAAAGTGATTAAAAATAATAAAAAAAATATGAGAATATAAATATAACTAAGAATATGACGTGAAATAAAAAATTCATTATGACAACTATAATAAAAATCAATTCAGCGATGACAGAAGAGATTTTAAAATTAAAATTCAAATGTTGATGACATTGTATTCATGTTTAAGTGAGGATAGTATGAGTGAGTAAAATATTAATGTTGAACTTATTTTGATTGCTATAGTTTGATATTATAATATATTATTTCAATATCTTAACTTTGATAATTTAATATATGTATAACACATTTTATTTCATAATTATTATTTNAAAAATATTAATGTTGAACTTATTTTGATTGCTATAGTTCGATATTATAGTATATTATTTCAATATCTTAACTTTGATAATTTAATATATGTATAACACATTTTATTTCATAATTATTATTTTTTTATGTAGTAATGTGTTACTTCTAATTTTATATAATTATTATTTTTTACTTGGTTAGAATGTTGTTATATTAATCTTTTAATGTGTTAATAAATTAAAATATTAATATGTTATTTCTTACTTCACAGATTATAGTTTATACAATTANCTATTATTTTTTATGTAGTAATGTGTTACTTCTAATTTTATATAATTATTATTTTTTACTTAGTTAGAATGTTGTTATATTAACCTTTTAATGTGTTAATAAATTAAAATATTAATATGTTATTTCTTACTTCACAGATTATAGTTTATACAATTATTAATTTAGGCAATTTTTTTAACTTTGAGGCTTAAGTTTTAAAACTTCTTGAAATTTAAGGCTCGCCTCACGAAAGAAAAAAATCACAATACCCTATTATTCAATTTTAAACATTACCCCAAACTTTCATATTTTTAAACATAGCATCCAAATCTATAACATCGCATCAAAAATACCACAATTGTTTGCTTTTTAAAAACAAAATACACATTTTCATGCATAAATTTATGACACCAAATGGTTATAAATAAAAATATAAAAGTTAAGATGTTAAATATGAAAATACACAAAAATTGGTGCTCTGTAAATTTCCTTAACAAAGAAGGAAAATTTACAAACATACCACTCAACTCATACATATTTACATATCTAACACCTAAACTTCATTTTCTACATAGATGCCACTTCACATATACATGAAAATGTGTATTCACCTTTTAAAGCGAAAATAGTGATATTTTAATGTAATATGAAAGATATTGGTGGTATAAATGTAAAAAGTAAAGTTTAGATGCTAGACATATATGCATAAGAATTGTGTGGTAAGTATGTAAATTTCCCAAAGAAAAAAAATGGTTACCAGACTGTTGAAGTCCTTCAGATAAACCACCACAACCAGCAAAAATATCTAGAGTGGCCAAACGATTTTCCTGAGGCAACTCCTTCCACATATTTCTTTCCGTTTGTTGCCCTTCTTCGCATTTTTCTTTACCCTTCTTCATTTTGGAGGGATTAAGCGTGCTTCTAATTGTGGCCCAAAGCTTGCTATTAGAAGGCAACTACGTACAGAGAAACTTCATTAAAGATAGCAATATAAATCAAACAGTGATAGTAAGATACAGCTTTGTAGAATTGTACCTGCTTTAGAGAACCTTGGGTAGGGTCATAAAAGCATTCACAAAAGAAAATATGATCCATAATTACAGGGAGATCCAAACTAGGCAAGTTATTTTTCTTTATGACACTGCATTTCCCTTGTATCATATCTATGGGTACCTCATGCAAATCTTCGCTGTAGTAAACCTGTTTTATTTTTTACAGTGGGGAGGTGTTAATCATAAAATAGTTTACAATTGGAAACCAGATCAAAATAAATTAAGTCATAAAATGGAAGATTGGAAATTTTACATTATATTTGTCAGAAGAGCAAATGAACCCAGCATCAACAAATTACTTGTGATTAGACTCAATTAGAACTCTTCATGGTCATTTGATTAACTAATCAAACAAACTTGAACACTCCTAACTGCTAGATTGTTAAATGCACAAGCTCGCACAAGTTACTACTCAATTCATTTACAATCATGAATAATACATTCAAAATTTATAAGCAAACTCAATAAAAAGCTCGATTAAGATTTTATTCAAGCCCATTCATAAATAATATCATTTTTTATTAAGCCTCATTTAATTTGTTAAATAATGTATTCTTTAGCTAGCTCAATAATCCCAATATGAATCAAGCTCAAGCCGAGCTTGACGATGGCTTTCATCAAAAGTCTAGAGCTCAAAAAAGCTCTTACGCTGCTCGACCCAGCTTAATTCATTTGCAATCCTAGCACATAAAATTACATAAACAAACAACACATTGCATCGTGACCAATTTTTTTAATAGGGAATTTGTGCAAAAGAAGTACTTCTCTAATATCTGCAGTATATGCTTTGGCTGCTGAAATATCTTCCGGTCTGTAGAATCTTCTGACTTTAACATGTTGAGTTGAATTTTTAGCACCTTCATGAAAAGAAATTTCCAATATTTGGCAGACAACATATGCCCTAAGTCCAATATTCCTGCTAGCCTTAAATGTCTCATGCTCCTTATCCTCTTCAACAAAACAATAAGGATTCACATATATGAATTCATGAATATAGTATTCAGTTTTCTTAAAGATAAAGGTTTCCTTCGAGCTAACTTTGACCTGACACTCCTTGTTCTCTCTTCCTCTACAAGAGCTGCAGAAGCCAGATCCCAATCCTAAACTATCATAAGGAAGAGCGAAAAAAGCTCCTTTCTCTGGACAATATAAGCTTTTGCAAAAAAAATCCATTGGAAGTCCTTTTTTCTTCTTCTCCTCAGCCTTCATTCTGTCAATCTTAGCAGCCTCAGCAAACTCCTTTCTATATTGGTATCCCCATGATATTAAACGGATATCCACATGTACTGCCTCTTTCATGTCTTCTAGAGCAAAATCATTNCATTGGCTCCGGCCACTCAGGGAGTGTTTCCTCTGGAGAAGCTGCCCAAATGAATGCCCTTTTCCTTGACTGAGAAACACCATAAGCTCCAGCTTCCAAAATGCCAAATCTTACCTAAAAAGAAATAACATTGTAGGAAAATTTACAATTGACATAAATATCACGTTTCCTATGTACTTGCATATCTAACACCTAAAAAATTTAATTTTTACATTTATGTCACCTTACCTATGCATGAAAAGGTTTATTTTAGTTTCAAAAATTTAAAAGTGGTATTTTTTATATGATATGAGTATAAAGATAAATTTTTTATGTTAGAAATGTAAATACAGAGGAATTGGGTGGTATGTATGTAAATGCCCCGATGATAAAACATGGCGGGATCATAAAATTACCAAGTTGGTTCTAAAAAAATATTCGTCTACAAGGGAGAGAATATGAGAACCTGGTAGCCCATCTCAAGAAGGGAAGCAAGAGTTAATCTGAAAGTTTGTCCTTTGTTAAAGGACACGAAGTTTCTGACATTCTCTAGAAGAAAGAATCGCGGCCTGAAATATTCCGCAAAAGATAAAAATGCCAAAATCATCTCGCACTGAACCTTACTCCAAGTGCTATGGCTGAATCTATTCATCCCAGAAAAGCCCTGCCAGTGTAGGAAGATGCACAGCGAGTAAATAAAAGCATTAAATATTGAGTAAAGTGTCAAAATAGTCGGTTGATTATTAATATGGGATTGTTTTAATCCTAGAGTCTAAAAAGTATCAAATTAGCCCTCAAACTTTTTAAATTGAAACCCTGCCAAAGAAATATTTCACCCCATTTTACAAGAGTGGAGACTAAATTGGCACTTAAATATACTTTGGGACTAAGATGACCTCTGCTAACAATCAAGAAACTATTTTGATACTTCTCTAATTAAATATTAATAACAGACAAAATTTATAAATTGAAATGAAAAGTTCTACAATGAAAACTCCAAGCCCAAATTTGAAGATAAACAAATAAGAAAAATACAAAAGTAAATCAATATAAGAATCTTCAGCAAGCAAACTCATTGCAGCTTGCACAATAGTTTGAAAATGAGTATAATGAGATTACAGAAAACCTGACAAGGAGGTCCTCCGTTGATGAAATCTACTTGACCGGGCATTGGAAGATTTTTAAGCTTTTCCTCACCAAGCTTTGCTGCCAATTCTGCAGCCTCAGAAGTCGAGATGCAATCATCTGCCTCACCACATTTCTCCATAATGGCCCTGTAATATCCAGATATCAATAATTATATCAAAAATGAGAAGTGTCAAAATAGTCTTATGAAAAGTATATAAAACTTTCAATTAAATCCCCACTCTTTTAATATGGGCTAGATTAGCTTTCTATGGGGATTAATTCAAATCCATTTTAAAGAGATTGTCCATAAAGTTCAGGACTAAATGGTCAAGTGACTATTTTGGCACTCTACTTCTTCAAAAATTGTTGGGGGACTAATAAAGACCTTAAGATCACGTTGCAGTTATCAATGAACATATGTGCATCAGGGTGGTTTTTGTTGAATGCCTCACCAGCAGCCTCTTCATATTCAATTGCCCATTTTGTGAATGTAGCGCCTATGTTAAAAAAAAAAATATTAAAATAATTTCAGCAGACATGATAGCATACTCGGAGATGCAATAAAAAATGGGACATTTACATACATACCACAATTATTATTTATTTACATATCTAACACATAAACCCTTCTTTAAAATTGGAGCAATATGAGACTCACCATGAGGACATTTATTTACATACCACAACTCATGTTTTTTAGGTTAACCAAATTTTGTTTGAAAACAAAACTAATAAAAATATACATATATATCACTTATTAACCATCACACTTCATAACCTAAATAACAAGACAATAGAAAAATGTATCCATAAAAAATTTATGGATTTCAACTTTTAATTATCAACATTTTTAATATTTTAATTAATATTTTATTGATAATTTTTCATTAAGAAATAAAAAAAGTGATTAAAAATAATAAAAAAAATATGAGAATATAAATATAACTAAGAATATGACGTGAAATAAAAAATTCATTATGACAACTATAATAAAAATCAATTCAGCGATGACAGAAGAGATTTTAAAATTAAAATTCAAATGTTGATGACATTGTATTCATGTTTAAGTGAGGATAGTATGAGTGAGTAAAATATTAATGTTGANTAATTAAATCTCTATTAACAACACCACTGGGGCCAGTGGTTCCACTGATCGAACGAATTACTCCCGCGAGCAATTCCTCGAGGCTCAAATCTGGATTCCTACCAGTAGATTTATTTAAAATTTTGTAAACTTCAATACAAATGCGAGCCTTTTCATTGAAATGGTTGAAAAACCTTTTATAATTGCTAGCAGGCTTCACGCATTCATACTCTGCAATTTCAGTCATAACCCAAACAATGGGGGAGCCCTCATCATAACCAGATATTGACCAACTTTCAATTCGGCCAAACCCTTCACACTTAACCCCCTTTTCCTTCTCTTTTTCCAAATTATCATCCATGGGCATGATAACAGAAGTAATATAAATATCATCGAATTCACATACTTCAAAAGGTTGGGGCTTTCCATCAGCATCATGAAAAACAAAATCAACAAGTTTTCTGCATGGTGGCAAGTCTTCTGCACCAAGTATGGTGAGCTCAACAGCATCTTTCTCTTCTTCCACAACCCTAATCTCTTTTGTTTCAACAACAGAAAACCTATCGGATAACCGAACATTCTTCTCTTTAAAATTTAAACATGAAGCTGACCGCTTGGGCCTTTTTCGGATAACAGGCACTTCGGCACAATTTATGATGTGGCTATTTTCTTTTGAATCCTTCACACCATGAGCTTCTTCCACGGCCACCTTCCTCTTGCTTTTTTTCGTTGAGCATTTGGAAGTGGTCTTCCTGTTCATCACTATGCACAAAAATAAAGTTATATCATTGATGGGAATTATAAGACGATCAAAATTGTTTAGAGAGATGAATGACAGCACATAAATAATAATAATAATAATAATAATAATAATAATAATAATAATAATAATTTTGATATGCAAAATGAAAACTATAAGAAACAGTTGTAATCATGATCATAGTCATTAACCATATGTAAATATTTATTTTGGTGCATTATGACATTGATAACTGTTAAACTAGCCCGGCTATGCAGTACCAGGCTGACTGGCAGAGAAGACATTTATATTTTATTATGGATATTTGCAATCATTATACGAACTATAATATTGCATCATTGACTGGTTGAGACCCAGCTAACATCTACATTCATCTCTTGCTGTTTGGCATCAGGAATTGAGAAATAAATTTTAACTTAAATCCTGCTGAAAAATAGCAGAAATGACACCTCTAAACCCTACAGAATCTTAAATCTTGTTTCCCCATACTTTACCTTGAATCTCGGATTTATTAATTCCAGGCATTGAATTCCTCGCAGCCTTCGCGCGCAGCTGGTCTCTTCGCTGCCTTCAACAGCGAGCTCCAATCCTGACTTTGGGCCTGTCTGGTACCGGATTTAGAGCAAGATTTAACCTAAATCTTGTCAGACGGTCATTCTGGACAAAATAAAGCCGCGGATTTTGTAAATACGGATTTTAGTCTTAAATCCCAGATTTACTAAATGCCGTGAATCGGAAGATTTAAAAAATCCGGGACGGGGGCTTTCACACGAAAAGGAAGATGTGAAGTTACCTTTTCTGTAGGAACAGAGCGGAAGGAGAAGAAAGATAGGAATTTCAGGTCTCTGTACACCGCGATCCCGTCGTTGCCCCGTCGTTGCCTTCCCAGTTATCTCTAATCGCAGCTGTATCGTGAGCTTTCGGTCCCGAAGGAGAGAGTTTAGGGCGAAACTATGAAGCCGGTAGAGCTGGAGTGAAGTAGGCGAGGGTTTTTTGCGCAGAGAGGAAGGGTTTTGAGAGGGAATTTGTGGGAGACGGGATTTGGAGGAGAAAAAAAGAAAATTTCTTCACGAGCGGCAAATTCTATTACATATTTGGGAGAAAAACGAGCGCTTTCACGAGGATGGAGGGAAAGGAAATTCATTAGGCGGGACAACGGGTGCTTTTGTTCCCGCCTCCTCGCGGGACATTCATGAGTCAGTGTTCGCCCGCCGCAACGAAGAGCGCCGCTCTAACACTAGCAGATGCAGGTGTGCCCATACTTGTGGCTTATTAAAAAAAAATTCTCAACCATTGTGTCAGCACAATACGATTTTTCAGCACAGAAATATGAGCTTACAGAAATTGAAAATCACAATTTTATAATTATTATTTGGTTGTAATAAGAGCATTTGGTCATAAAAGTTATAGTTGGAGGTTATAATGATTGTATTTGGCTGCAAAGTTGTTAGTTTTAGCCATTGTTGGTGGTGATTGATGATTGATAGTCATATCGAGTATTCAAGTGTTAAGCTTTAGTAGTTAGTTCACTCTATTTATCTCTTTTCTCCACCCCTCTTAAGTGAAATTTTGAGTTATATATATATATATGAAATCATAGAGTGGCATTTCAGTAAATTTAAATGTGATCACAAAACATTTTATCATTTGATCCGCGTTAATTCTTTTGATCGCAAGTATTTTCTTCAATGTTCAGGTAACACGATGATCTTGAAATTAACTATTCTTAGACTCTTTGAATTTTTCTCATAATCACTCAATTTGATTATTTAAACAAATCAAATTTTGATATCGTTAAGCCTTTTAAATGATGTATAACAATGTTGTACTGCACTTCGGATGTTCTATCTTAGCTTATTTGAACTTGAATTGGATTGCTTTTATCATCATAGAATTCGTCTTTTTGAGACACTCCGTAGAAGATAAACTTATTGAATCGGGTCTCATATGACTTTGAAGTTGAAATATTTTTCGCTCAATATACATCGAGATTCATGCATAATCATAAAAATTTATTGATGTCGAATTAAAACTAATTATACACAATTATGTTCATATTTTTAACTGACTGTATATTTTACAACTTTTTATTCACAACTAATTATTTCTCATCTTAATATCATATAAACATCATAATAATCATATCCTTGAAGGTTCTTTCTGATTCTTTTGAAAGGTAACAAATTAAATTTGAGGATTCACATACATGTCACTTGATTCTTATATATTTACATATTTAACACCCAAAGTACAATTTTACATATATGATAACTTATATGTATATAATTATTTGTATTTCACCTTTTAAAAGTTAATATAATGATATATGTGATGTGATATAAAAATATTTGAATGGTATAAATGTAAAAAATAAAGTTTATGTGTCACATATATAAATATGTAAGAATTGGGAGGTATGTATATAAATGTCCCTAAATTTAAATTAAATTTATAAAGTTTTTAAGTGTTGAATTTAAATTTATCCATGATTAACAAATCAACATTATTCACAAAATTGATTAAGAAGAAAAGAGAAAAAACATAGAAAATAACACAATGCAATTTTTTTTTATTTTCATAAAATGAGATTATGATTTATGTGTGAAATTTATAGTGGGACTACTTGTTTAATATATCACTCCATAGGGAACAATATATTTAAAGTAAATGAGCAAATTATATAATGTTTCTTAGTAATTGCTTATCATAAAAAGAGAATATATCAATTGGAGCTCTTAAATTTATTAACGATGTATTAAGATATTTCAAATATTAGCGGACGTCTATTAAATCGTTTACTAGCTCGTGCTTTTTGTTAGTTCTAGCATATGGATATGTTGAAGGCTTTGGATGAGTCATGTCAATTAGCATTCGAAACGCTTTAAATTGATAAAAATCAGACTGTTTAATATCGAGGGTTTTTTTTTCCCAACGGCTACAAATTTTATCAGAATCTCCAAAGTTAAGCATGCTCGTGCGGGAGTATTCTTATGATTGTTGACCTCCTAGGAAGTTACGCCAATATGACAAAAGTGTGTGGTCATTAGGTCAAAATTGATTAGAGTTTAAGAAGCTACAGATGATATCATAACATTAAATAAACCCAAAGCTGGGAACTAAGCCTCATAGAAAATAAAATGTTGCGTCACGGGAGGCACCTCTTAAACCCTAAATGGGACAAAATGTTACATGTTGATTGCCACCTATTCAATTTGTATGGAGCACCTCTAGAATCTCATATGTATGGTGAATGATTATGAGTTATGAGAACTTGTGATGACATTGGTTACTTCAGTTGGAGAGAGCGTGAAACTTTTAAGGTAGAATGAAGATGAAATCTTAAATATTGACGTGTTTCTGGTGCACCAGTTTGAATTTCATCATAAACGCCAAAGTCAAGCATGCTCATGCAGAAGCATTGTTATTATTGGTGACTCGACTGTCATATGGTTCTCATAAGTGCACATATTATTCAACTAATATAAGTGGTTTGAAGCCAAAATTGTTCCTAGAATGATCAACTCATAGTGAAAAAGTTAAATACCAATTTACAAACCATAATTCTATTCAATGCTAAAAAATTGTTTAAATTTTCTATGAAAGTTTTAAAATGAAAATAATAAAACGACTGCACGTGTTTGGAATTGCAAATTATCAATTAAAAACTCATAAATCATGAAATTTAAACATGGTGATTGTCAATTAAGTAATAATCCAATATCCCAAAATACAATAAATATGCACTCATAAATAATATAATTGAATTTATGGTCTCTCTATTTGATTACTAAAATTTAGTGGATACATATCTATTTTACCAAACCCTAATCACTTCACTCTTTTGGCTCATTTGGACTCATTTGATATATCAAAATCACAATTAATTTTTAACAAATATATAGCCATTACACATGTTAAATTATGATGAAAAAATGTAAACAAATATTTCAACAATTCAAGCACAAAAACTCAAAATTATATAAAATTCAACTGATGATTTATAAGTACAAAGACAATGGGCTTAGCCTATCATGCTCTTAAACAAAATACATGGGAATCTTTTTTATTTCAAACAAACAATTACAAATGTATAATATAAAGAGATAGGAAGACAAATAAAAATGAATGCCCGGGCATTCTTCATTACACTCCTTAATTAATTTTCCTAATGAAGTCTTTGTTTGCCTTCTTTTCGTTGCACTCCTACTCTTTTTTAAGCCAAGTGGCACACTCACACACACACTGGACAATATCCTGACTCGCCAAATTGACCCAAACTGACATAAAGAACTAGGGTTTGAGTTGGGTTTGGGTTAAAGATCTGACTCGTCAACCCTAAATTGACTTGAAATTAGCTCGCTAACCCGAAAATTGACTCAAAATTATCCCAAAATTGATCTAATTTTAATCCAAATAGCTACTATTTCTTATAAAATAAAATAAAAAAAGTATTAGAAGAGTTAGATTCAGATTGGCGGGTTGAAAGGGGTTTAGATTGGTTTTTTTTCACGAATAATATTCAGATTGGATTCACGTAAGTCCTATTCGGGTATGCTCAAATTCAGGTCAAACCCGAACCCCGAGCCGATGACACCAATTGATACCCTTACAATATATCTCCCAACCAAATATTATTTGTTACTTTATTAAAACCTTGTAAGCACCTCCTCACCGTCCATAATTCTCAGTCTCTCATTTGAAATTTGAAATTGAAGCAAGTTAATTGTCTGGTCAGGTTATCGAGTTCCCATAATGGCTATACAGTCACTTCAACACTTCAACTTGAGAGCTTTTCCTGCACAGGACATATGGCTTAAAATAATATATGTAAAAAAATATAAAATTACGATACAAATTGAAGGTTTTATCTCACTCAATAATAGCTGATATTCTGAGAAATTACACTATTGGACAAAATCATGACACAAGCTGCTAGGATGATTTGGTTTGCTTTATGTGATTATTTCTCTAGGGCAAGGTAACTTGAATTGTGAGCACATTTATTGATGCAATGTCAACTTCTTCCTACTAACAATTGGAGCACAAGTGTTCATTATATATATATAATGGATTGCTTGTGCCAATGTCTCTTTGTTGGGAATGCTGATTTAAACTCACCCAATAGATTTTGAAGGTAAATTACATAAATGAAATAAACTATACACTTATCTTTTCTTATATTTTGAAATTAATATTTTTAATTGCTTATAAATCTTTGTAAGCTTGTTGTCAATTAATTTTTTTAAAAATATTAATCATATACAAATATAAATATATAATTGATGAGTAGGATTTCGAGCTAAAATAAGTCGAACACGAACGAACAAATCTTTATTCATGTTCGGCTCATTTATATATGAAGCGCTAAAAAAGTGTATGTGTTCAACTAGTTAACCTAGCGAACGACACAAGCTATTTAACAAGCCAAACACGAGTTATTTAATGAGTTGAACATGAGGTTTTCAGGAACAAAGAGTCATTTTGACAAACTTACTTTATATGGTTGTTTCTTTATTATGCATGTCTTCAAAGATTGATCGGGCCACTGTTGCTCATTCTAAACCATATATTGCTTGTTTTGACTAAGGTTTATATTAAAAATATAATAATAATAATTTACAACAAAAAATGGGATTGAAAATAAAAAGCACGATTACTGCCGAAAGGAAGCAATTCCTTGCCCAACCAACTGGTTCAATCACTTCTTCTCCTTCAAGGTTGATAAGGATGGGTTCATTATGTTCTCTGCCAGAAAGAAACTCCAACATCTCAGAGTTTAAAACAAAATCAAGGACTAGAAAAAGCAGTTTGTGATTTGCCCTTGCTTCGATGGCTAGGGAATTCAAACCAAGCTGAAAAATAAATCAGAGGAAAATACAAAGTCTTTGCCAAAAGAACTGTGCCCGACCAGGGCAATACTAACTTGACGTCAATTCTCAGTTCTGGAATACACCATAGAAAAATTTGTGAAAATGGTCCTAAAGGGCGAAATGACATGGGACCAATGGCTGGCTCCAATGCCGTGGAATTTGCCCAAGCGAAAATGATCACCAAGAAGCTGGCCGCCAAGTAACAAAGACTCAAGCCTCCCCATCCAAAGGTAATCTTATAGAAGGTAATTTTCTTGAGGGTCAGCTTCTTAGTGGTGTCATTGTTGTAACGACCGACACCATTGGTGCTAAGTTTGTCACTTCCTAGTCTATGACTTCGTTGGTTATTCAAAACACCATTATTGGGAAGTCAATATTATTGATCGATCTCACTTTGTTGATGGAAAGGCAAAGACAGGAAACCTGATTCTGAAGAAGAAGCCTCTGAAGGAGTTGGGGGGGCCTAGCACTTCCCTGCCAATGACTAACCAGTTGATCAGCTCTAGCTCAATCGATGCTTCTCCACTCACTGCCCTTTCACTGGATTCACAGGTGGCTAACCAGCTTTTCATTGATATGTCAAAGAGATCAAAGGCTAGTCACCCCGACACTGTCTCTCTGTCTGATTCTACTCCATCCTCCAGCTACGTTCCTTCATCCGTCGGCATGAAAAAGAGTTGGTGAAAGGTTTGGACATCTCTCATCCCGCTTCACTTAAAATAAAGAAGGAGTCTTTCAAATAGCTCCCAAAAATAGAGGGGGAGTAAGGTTATGAGTTGGTTGCGATCGACGATTCAATCTGCTAGACACCTCGATAGGCTTGTTTTCCAATTCTGACCAAATCGAGGGGAACCCACCGATCTTGGTGGAAATGACTTGTTCTAAGAGCTTCTACACGACCCTGAAAGAAAATGATCCACCATGAGATCATGAATCACTCAGCCCGATTCCATCTGATGGCGACACAAGTGGCCCCTCTTTAGAGGTAGACATTGGATAAGTCTGAGATCTCCTTGACATAATCTCACAATAAATTCGTTTTGCTTGAAGTAAACCTCCAAAGGGCTCAAGATAATAGAGATCTCCTCAAACTCAAGGTAGCTATTTTTGTCGCCGAGTTGAAGGATTCAAACGATATGATTGATATTCTGATAGAGGAAACTAAGCAGCTGAAGGAGAGGGTTGCATCATATGTTCCAAACGAAGAACATATGGTCAAACTGACAAAAGAATTTTGGCAAAGCATGGATTATGCAACCAAAAGATTTATCCACGATGACTTAGTTGACGCCAAGTTTTCTAAGCTAGACGATTTGCAGCCCTCATACCTGACAAGGCAACAGACTCCTCGGAGGATGAAGAAACTGAAAGTTTTGGTGATGATAGAGATGATCGGTCGATAACACGATGAATCGTGGACTTTCAAAGCTTGTAATTTTTTGAAGAAGTGTCGAAAGAAAAAAATATAAATAATTTTTATAATTGCTTTGTATATATACAAATCTTTCATTCGACTTTATCTTTCGCATTTATGTTGAATTGCTTGTGATATGGTACATCTTTTGATTGTTTGCTCATCTCGAAAGTGTGTCAATCATGTTTATCGACCGATGCAGATTAATTATTCTCCATCATGATTGTTCGATCAAATTTTTGCCTCTCGGAGAGACTCGTATCCGAGGTAATGTTTATAACAAGGATCATGTGGTTGGTAGGTTGAATCGCCTTCAGAGTTAAATCCCGAACTGAGATGGGAGTAATTCGACATTGATCTGCTACAATTTTTATATTGAAGTGGGGGAATGCATCTGGTATTATTCAAAGTGATTTTGAATGGTGATATACATAGGGATGTTATTATTATAATTCAAGTTGGCTAATTGAGGTGGAGGCATGCATAGAGCCTTGTTTGAAGTGGTGGTGATATAGATTGGGATGTTATGAGTGGAATTCACGTTGGTTGTTTGAAGTGGGGGAATGCATCGATTGGGTCCATTGTTTAATATGATGGTGATATAGATGTGTGAGTTATTATTAGAAGTTAAGTTGGATGGTTGAAGTGGAGGAATGCATCAGGACTATTGTTTAAAGAATAAATCATTTTGAAGAGGTGTCTTAAATATGGTTGACAAAGTAGTGTCGACTTCGTCGAATGATGCAAGCCACTTTAAAGAGGTTCTTGAGGTTATTTTCTTCAATGAGAAGCATAATCTTCCATTGTTAATATTGATAAGTATTGACTAATTTTAATTTTTTGCAATAGTTGCACTGATATGCAAAGCCACATCTATGTTGCAGATGAATATTCATAATTTGAGAGCTTGAATGTATAAAATATTATATCCAATATGAAAAAGACTCATTGAAGAGTTCTTAAATGGTGTTGAGGAACTCGTGCATGTGGCAGCACAGCTGGCCTTTGATCGTTTTGAGGGAAATACAGGTTTCCTTGTGTAAAAGACAAAAATCAAGTGTATCTGCAACCCAAAGAAGTTAAGTTGGATCTTTATTGCAAGAGATTCAAATCTAATTATTGGTACTGGACTGAACGTGGTGAGCAAGAATCAGAAGTTCAATTCGATCAAAGAGGTGTCTAAATAAGTTATGCCCCGCTTACAGAGTAGTATGATTCTGGCACATATGAAGAATGGTTCATGATGCTCAAAGAGCTCAATTTGTTGGGAGCGTTCAACACGACCCGAAACACCGAACAACGAATCACAATAGTTATATGACTTATTGAACGCTGCACAACAACCTTTTATGGAATATTTGCACAATGCATATAGAGTTATCAGTGGCACTGAGAATATTGAGAATAAACTCCAATTTTAACTTACCCAGAGAAGCATCCATTCAGGTAGCAACGTTATTGAAAGAGACGAACCTTGCAGGGAATTTAGTATCAAATTACTTGTAAAGAACTAAAAAGTTAGTTTCAAAGTTAGGGTTTAAGTCTGAGAAGATCAATTGATGTGTTGATGGGTGCATGATATATTACAAGGCTGATGCAGTCAAGACGACTTACCAATTTTGTGGTGAGTCAATTATAAGGAAATCCCCCATGTAGGGGAATTGCTTTCACCTTTTTCTCTGGGTGACCATTAGTGGAATTATTCCTTGAGCTTCCTTTCTCTCTCCCAAAAAGGCCATAAAATGGGCCGAAAGTGCCACTAACTAGTTGGCGCTAAGACTCAACTTGTCAAACACCGACCTAAATACTATGTTCACAGAGCTACCGTATCAACCAGAATACTCCATACTTGATAGTTGTGTTTACCATTGTTACAACAACAACATCGTTGTAGGGATTTTCCTTTGAGGGTAGATCAATTTCAATGAAAGTGATGGGAGGACAACTTCCTCTCTTTTGCATAGAAGAGACACCACATAGTTCCCTTAACTGAGACCTTCTCTAGAAGGCTCACTGGGATGACTCGCTTCCCATGAAAATGACTAATACAATTTCAACAATATGAACAACATTCGTCTGAATAAGCTAGTTCAGTACTTATATAACAGGGGACTTTGCATGCCTCTACATCATAGCTTCTGGGTGCTACAAACTACTTCAACTTCATGGCCTGATCAATTCAATGTATACATCCTCCTTGTCGTGGTCGTGATCCCAATGATACATGCAATAATTCTTTGGTTTCCGAAGGAAAGCTCAAATCTTCATCGGCGGTGCCTTCTTGAAGTACTCCTTGTCATGACCCTCTCTATCTCCACCATAGACACACTCAATTGAGTGGGCCAAGGACCATCATAATCATCCAGTTGATGCTCATAATGCCTATTGTATTATTGATCCAGTCGCTCATAGTACTGGGCTAGTCACTGGTCGTGACTCATTGCTTGACCACCTTGATTGTTTGTTTTGGTCAGTTCACCCTATTATCACGAGGCGGCCTAGTGTCTTCATGTCGGAGATGGACGAACGATTATAAATTTTATTTTGCCCTCCACCCAATGTTTTACGGGGGTCTATTTTGGAAGCGACATGTTGACAGTTTGGCTCGACGACATTCTCGCAGGCGTTAATCTTCTTATTGGCTATATTCAGCAATTCAAACAAGCTCAGAGGCTCCACTAGGCTGACGTCAAAATAAAACCTCTCAAACTTCAGGCCCTGTGTTAAGACTCCTTGGGCCATGCGAGGTCCCAAATCATTCACATCCAACATATCCCTCTGGAACCACAAAATGAATGTGCGCAATCTTTTGTTTGGTCCTTGTTTAAGCTACCACAAAAACTACACGCTCTTCTTTGGTATTTGGGGGTTTGCAAACTGTGACATGAAAAGTCTCTTGAAGCCGGAAAAATAAGTAATCACTCTGATTGGGATTAAATTAAACCACCTCAGAGGTGATGATCTTAGAGTGGTGAGAAACTACTGGCATTTTAATGCATCAGAAACCTTCAGCAGACACATTGATGATTAGAATGAAGTGAGGTGTCATTGGGATCTGACTGACCCTCACAAGCTTCTAACACCGGATGTTTAAACTTCTCTGGGGGTTCAACCCCTGAGATTTGGAGGGAGAACGCATTCTCCAGTAGTTGTGGTGTCTCAATACACTTATATAATTGTCTTCCCATATGTGCAGACCCAACTCTATCGTGGTACTGTGAATCTTCGACCCTCTTTGGGCAATGGTTCAGTCTTCTACCGTAGTGCACCAACACCGCTTCTCATGGAGGGTTCTGCCCCCGAGAAGCACGTTCACTCCCAAGAGCCACAATAGGACTCAAGACCCCCGACACCTGATTTGCTATCTGGGTTCTTAACTCCTGCTTCTTCCGCTGCATGAACTCCTCCATGAATTCTCTGGTACATTCCACGTTAGCTATGTCCCTCTAGTGGTTTTTCTCTTGTGTTGTTTTTCTCTTCTTATTGCGATATGAATCAATGCTCACTCCACCTTTCAGGATTTTACATCCAAATTGTTTGGGCGACACACCCAAGGAATAAAAATGTAAAAGAGAAGAAAATAGTAGAGAGAGAGAGAACACATTAATGAACTTTAAAATTATAACCAAGTGGTTGACTTATTTTTACTATGTATCTCTAGTAATATAAGGTTAGTAAGATGTATTTTTAATAATAATACAAAGAAAGCCGTGAGCTTTCTCGTAGGGGGTATTTTCGATAATGCACATAAATGAGGGCGAGAGACTAAGAAGGCACCCACCCGGCCGGGTGCTTGACCCGGACGACCATTATTTGGCGGTCGGTAGACTAGCACGGGTAAACTATCTCATCCATCCGGTCTCGGCTGGGTGCTTGACCCGGGCGACTATTGTTTCGGCGGCCGGTAGACTAGCACTGGCAAACTATCTCATCCATCCGGTCTTGACGGGTGGTTGAAGTTGTGCCAAAAATTAGATCAGAGAATCCTTTGAATGGATCGCTGAGTAAAGTTAGTTATGAGGGCTGGATTAAGCCCGATTGGCATGAGCCGCATGAACATGTGTGTGCCCTTGAGTTACCCCTTGGGAGCCTGCCCTAACTTATCATATGAAACAGATGGTTTTTAAGATTCACTCTGACATATTTTTGACTAGCTTGCCCTTCACGAGTCATCCGATTTTACAGTGTTTGGATACAGCTCCTGGCACGACTACACTGGATCTTTGAACGCAAATTTGTTTGAAGGCCGAGGACCGCTCTCGGGTCTCAGCCAATCGGGCATGTTTCCATCAGGCGAAGCCACGATCGCTTGGAGCAGTTAGCCATTAAGTTATTCCCGGCATCCGCGTTGTGGCGGCAATTTGCCGGCGATGGGGGTTTCGGTCTCTCTGCTGCTAAGTGCCGGCAGCATCTCCTTTGTGGGCGCCGTGTGTTTTGCAGCTGGTTACCTTTTGTCCGCTCACTCTATCCGTGCCCCCAATCATTCCGACGACGATGACGATGACGATAATGAAAATCTGAAGAAGAGGAGCATTAAAGGTGCACAGAGGCTTCTCTTCTATATCCAAGATGTGGTCCGGGGAAAGGCTGGTGACAAGAGGAACACAGACGCGATGAAGGTGGTGGCTCAGAAAAGCAAGTATAAGAAGCCTACTCTCCTTGAGATAGAAAGCCTCGCGGAAATCCTCCAAGACTTCAAAATGGTAAAATCTGAATCCATTCTTCTGCTATTTTTTTCTTGATTTGGTTTTATTCCCCTTCGGCCATTCTTACTTATCAGTTCTGATTTTCACCACATTTTCCCTTGATATATCGACTAAGTAGCATGTTTTAACTAAAATAGAGATTTTAGTAATATTTCTGGTCTATCATCAGTCCTTGAATGAAACAGATAAGATGGTGTTGATAAAGTAGTTAACTTTAAAACGATATATTCTTTTTGAAAGATAATAGGTATGCGGGTATGCGCATTTTCATACGTGGCACGAATTTCTCATTGCAGGTGCTTGTTGTTAGAAACGATTTGAAGATGGGAAAAGGGAAGATTGCTGCTCAGTGCAGGTAGATTTTAGTCTACCCGCTCTCAATGTAAATTATGCTTTGAATTGACTTTCTATAACAGTTCAACTGTATTGCAGAGGATGTTTTATATTTGTGAAATCAGTGTGAAAAGCTTGTTTCTTGCTTAAGAAC